>VDFB02013917.1:0-14094 GCA_007258455.2 Sequoia sempervirens | reverse complement strand
CAAAGCAAAAATACATCTCCAATAAGAGGGAGTATACCTTTCCAGTTGCTATTTTTGCCGAGTGAACCTCCTTCATGATTGAGGTGGAGGTTCGATCTTTTTTTTTTTTAGAACTATCTAAGCTCTCTTCCTCTTCAAATTCTTCTTGAGCTTTTGGTTCAACATTCTCAGATTTTAGGGTTAGGTGAACCATATCCTTCTTTCCATCCTTCTTTGGCTGCAATACTGTGGAAGAAGACTTAACTTCTCTAAAGACAACACTTCTCCTATACAAAACTCTTTCACCCACAAGGTCTCAAAGCTTGTATCCTTTCACACTAGCACCATAGTCAATAGTCAATGAAGATACATTTTACAACCTTGTTCTCCAATTTTGTAATATTCCCTCTTAATTTTTTCCGGATTTTATCAGCACAACACACCACTAATTAGCGTTAGCTCCAAATGATAACCAACAAGAATAGTAACCCTTCACCTTTTGATCACTAAGATCCCAATGTGGGCAAGGTGAGAGCGTACGGTGCTGGGGATCGTTACCAAACTCGAAATGAAATATAGAGCTGCTAGGCAGCTAGCTGACTATGAATGAAAGTAAATATTGGAAATGCAAAGAGTGGGCGGATAACTGACCATAAAGCTCTACCACTTATTCAGCGGGAGCGAAGTTATTATAATTTATAAGGCGGCAAGCCAGCCATGAATCCACACTTCCACTTATTTAGTGGGGGCAAATTAAACAACAAGTGCTAAAAGTAAAATAAGACTCAACCACTTCTTCAGTGGGAGTAATTACAAAATATTAAAGTGCAGAAATATAAATAGTTGTTAGTACTACTAAACTAGCTTTACAATGATAGCTTCAGTTGCACAATAATGTAAAAATATATCATCAAGAAACCTTAGTATGTTAGAGAATAACCCCTAACTAATACAATATGCTATAGAACAAGAAATATAGCATAAACCAGAATTATATCAGATCTGATTAGAAACAATAAACACAGAAAATCAGACCAGCAAGTGAGAGATTCACCAAAATGGACACAACTTCTTCAATTCAGCTCCGAATGACCTCAAACAACAGACAATTGGAGCCATAAACGTTAGGCGTCTATTTTCCAACAAGCAAACTATACCAAAACAGCTCCAAGAACTTGGCACGAATCCCAATGCAGTAGTACAAAAGTGGTACAACCTCTAGGAAGGGTTGACCTCTTCTATAAAATTCAATACTCAGAAATAAAATCTGAAACCATGCAGAATTGGGCGCTCTACACAGTGAAACTGCATGAGCCAGTACCCAAAACGAGATAAAAATTGATGACGAACCTACAAGCAGAAGTTCGCTTCAGCCATGAACATCAATAGCAGAAATAAACAGATTATACAGCAGCAATCTGTTTATAAAATCAGAATTCAACTCTATCCACACTCCTGAGTGAAGCACGGTCTTCAGTAGCCATCTAGGAAGCTATCGTTTCAAGCCCGAAGAATGGCAAAGTAAGGGTGCTAGGAGGGATCTCCTCAAAGCAGCTCTGAATTGAATTCAGCAACATAACATTACATAATTTCCAAAAGATGCAAATGAAGGAGCAAGGCCTCAATAAATAGACTCTTCTTGGCAATTGAATCACTTCTATAACCTCCAAGAAAAGAATACGAAACACTTCAGCTACTCAAGGGGGACGCCCAACCTTTTTGGTGAATATAAAATATTAATCAACACACTTTATTCCTCATCCTAGGCGTCCATAAGGAACTTTAGCAAATATTTTAATTTTAAAATATTTAACTCTTCACTTTAGGCATCCAAGACAAGTCCCCTCTTTAAAAACAACTTGAAGTTGATCGCCTAGGCATGGGGTCCAAAAAGCAACACTGAAAAATGACTAAGTTATTAAAACTTAGCTCCAAGAGGAATGAAGAAGCCAATGCCCAAATTGAACTGGCTTATTGCCAAAAATAGAATGATGGATTGGAAATGATTGAGCTGCTGCTAAGATGACACTGCCAAAAATAGAACTTACCAAAAATAGCTAACTGCTATAAGTAGTAAGTGTTTCCAAACTCCATTTGAACACAATCCGAGCAGTTGTCATGACTTACTAAAAATAGTAAGTGCCTAGAAAGGTTGATAGAATCAGATGCATGTTACACCCCTCTGGAGATCTCTAAAAACCTAGAAACCTTTCCTGCATGCAAGGTACCAGATAGAAATGCATGTCATTTTCATGAAATGCATGTTACCACACCCTGAAGCTCTCCAAAAACCCATAAAGCTCCAAAAAGCTCCAAAAAGCTCAATGCCAAACTCCTGCATGCAAGCCATCAAAAGCTCAACTGAAACCTCCTATAAAATAGGAAACTTTAATTTGTACTTTTGATTAGTTTACAGGTTTCCAGAAATAGGCTAATAGTCACTGAAGAGTGTAGAGCTAAAATGGGGACATTACAAATTTTGACCGCTTCTCCTTAGGCACATGTGCATATGCCTCACAACCAAAGTCGCGAAGATGTCTCAATGAGGAATTTTCGCTCGACCACACCTCCATAGTTGTCTTATCAACAAGAGCTGATGTAGGAGACTTGTTAACTAGGTAGTAGGATGTGAAAATTGCTTCTGCCCAAAACTTTTGTTCCAGGCCAGCTCTACTTAGTGTATTCCTAGCCCTCTCAATCAACATCCTATTCATTCTTTCTACGACTCCATTATGTCGAGGGGTGTCCAAAGTTGTCTTATGACTTTCTATCCCATGATCCTTACAAATCTATCAAAGTTGTTGAACAAAACTCATCATCATCATTAGTCCTCAAAGTCTTAGTCTTCCTACTAGTCTAATTTTCTACAAGAGTCTTAAACTCTTTAAAATGACTAAAGACTTTAGATTTAATTCTAAGGAAATAATACCCATGTCCTATTGTAGTCATCAATGAAAAAACATAATATACAGATTTGGAAACCAAAGGAACATTAACAAGACCAAATACATCGTAATGGATTTATTCCAACACCCCATAAGATTTATGATAACTAGAGTAAAACTAAACGTGGTTTTGTTTTCCATATATGCAATGTTCACATAAATCAAATTCAAGATTACAATCATTTAATCCCTCAACAAGGTTTTTATTTTTCAGGGTCCTTAAACCCTTCTCATCTATATGACCCATCCTTTGTGGACCCATTCTTTGGTGCCACAACATTATTTTTCTTTGTTGGCAGCTTTGTCTTTGAAGCACGAGTACCCTTAGGTACCTACAAAGCATGACCATCAAAGTAGACACAAAACACCTTGGTTTTAATGGTGAAGGTGAAGATTCTGCAAATCTTTTCACTACAAGAATTGAATAACTATTACATTGAACTATGCATGCTTTTAAGCCGATCTGAATACCCTTAGCAAGAACCATAGCTCCTTTGACCATCTTGCATCCTCTACTCAAGAAAACAACCTGCACACTTGCATCATTCAAATTACTTACAAAAAGTAGGTTTCGTGCCAAACTAGGGATATGTAGTACACAATTGATCCCCTTTGCTTGTCCATTAGGGAATCGAATCAAGATCACGGTCAACAATCTTTAGATGAGAATAATCTCTTAGGTACACCTTCCAACCATCATATTCTTCATATTTTGTGAACCATCCTCGATGTGAGATCATGTGGAAAGCGGCACTAGAGTCTATCAACCTTGCACTTTTTGATGGATGAGTAGCCAAGGCAGTGACAAGAACATCACCTTCATCCTGGGAGGATCTTTCAAAATTGTCATCAAAATCTATTTTTCTCTTCTTCTTCTTCTCCTCCTCCTCCTCCTCCTTACAGTCTCTTCTTAGATGTTCAGTTTTGTCGTAGTTCCAACATTTCAGCTTGAACTTATTAAGAGATTTGGATTTCCCACGAGATTTGGATCTAGATTTATCTTGCTTTGTTCTTCTTCTTGCTTTTTTCTTTGGATCTTACATGAAACGCTAGGGCCTCCTTAGCTGAGTCAAAACTCTTAATGATTCTTTTGGAAGCAAGGATGCAACCACTTTGTTCATCTTGAACTTGGTGGTAGTGCTCCCAATAGCTATAACAAGGTGGTCCCATGAATCTGGTAAAGAACACAACAAAATCATACACCGATCCTCCTCCATTTTCACTCATGCAGAGTGCAACTAGGTAAGTATCATATTGAAGGCATTTAGATGTTCGGCCACAGATCAACCATCCTCCAACTTGAGGGTATACAACTTCTTTTCTAGGAAAAGCTTATTCACCAAGAATTTAGCCTAATAGATTTCTCCAAGCTTCATCCAAAGATTTTTTGTGATACACTCTTCATGCACATTTAGCAACATTGAATCAGCCAAACTAAGTCTAATAAGACCCTTTGCCTTTCCATCCATCTTGTCCCAAACTTCTACGAGCACATCCTCCATCTCGAGCTTACACAACTCAAACTTTGTACCTAAGAACTCCATCTCTATCCTTGATATGCTTGCCATCTCTTCTTGCAATAAGATTAAAACTCTATCTTCACAAGCTTCCGCTCAAATGAAGATTAATATAAAAAACCCTCTACCCAACATCTAAAATTTGAGGTGATCAGGCTTTGATACCAAATAAAAGGAAGCATGGTACACATAAACACTTCCTACACTAATATTCTAAGTAGACTGTTGTGCAAATTTCAATCCTTTAACAATTATAGAAAGCAAAAACACATCTAATTAAAAAATAAACAATAAATACCAAAACACATGTATACGTTGGGAAAATCCTTTTAGGAGAAAAACCCCACACTCCAAGGCAGCTTAATGTATTATTCAGTAAATTATGATTGCAATACACATGTAGAGCAAGCCTTCACAGGAGTACCGACAACCAAAGATTTGGAGGAATTTTTACAACTTAAACAATATCTAGAAAACTCTACACCCATCCTCCATCTCAAGCACCTAAAATATAGGAGATACAAAACTTGAAACCATCTAAAGGTATTTTGAAACTCATGAGCTAAAACCACCCAAAAGTGGCACCCAAATTATCCTCCAATCAAAGATGCCTTATGATCTGTCATAATATGCATCATAAGTTGGTCAACAGATGTAACTTACCTTATAGCTCTTTTATGCGTTCAACCACAGTTTGTAAATTGGGACTCGGAGTACTTGGTAAGCCGAATTTTATTGACTTGGAAAGTACTCGGGAAAAACTCGGGAAAAACTCGGCAAAACTTGACACTTAACAAAACACTTAAATTTTAGAATATTTTTTTTTTTTTTTGAGAAAATATAAATATATCAAAATATAGTAAAGAGCCCAAATGAGGACCTTCAAAACCACAAACCTTCATGGTGCATACTATTTTTATAATTTTTTATAAGGAAAAAAAAAAATTCTTATAATCCCAAGAAAAAGAGTGTTTACAATGTCTAACACACTTTTTTTCCTTTATTTCGACATGTTGAGTTAAAGAAATGCCTAATGCTTGTAGGAGTTTGAGGACTTTTCTTTATCAAATCCTTATGGATTTTGAATGCATTATTGTATCAATGTTTAGTGGTATTTAAGGATTTTATTGTATTTAATGTCTCATTAGATCAAATGACTTAACTATGTCAATGCGTTGTGGTGTTCAGCAATTTCATTTCATCAAGTTACCCTTGAGTTCCAAGGATTTGTAATCAATGTAATATCTCAATTTCAGATTGGATCTTGCTTCATGGAAACAGCATGTCAAAGCTTTGTGGTCTTTAGGGGCAAATGTAGGGTTTTACTTTTATAAAATGAAAACTGTGTTTTAGGTGCATTTAACCCTAGTTCTTGTATTTTCACGTGCAAAGGCCGCATTGCGATTTCGAGTTTTTGTCAGAAACCCGTCGCTAGAGGGTTGCGAGTTAAACCCAAGCAATCGGGAATATTTATCCTGGCCAAAAACTAAGCCTATAGCCCAAAAATTGAGTTTTTCCATTTTATACCTGAAAATTGCACCTTCTATAATATTAACATTAGGAGCAAGGTTGAGACACCTTTCCCAACATTTATCTCCCTTATTTATTAACTTTAGCTCTTGAGAGATTTAGGTTTGATAACATATCCATTTATTATTTACTTTGTTTACCTGATCTTGAAGTATCACATTAGTAGAGTTCTCTTGCAAACTCTCTTCAGAGAAAATCTAGTTCTTCCCAAAATTCTTGGCCCACTTCTTTCTAATATAAGATTTTGTTTTCCAATAGTTCTGAAAAACTTCTGCCAGGCATTAGTGCACGTTTTCCATTTGGAAGAGTATGATGAATTATCAGGGCAGAATTAAGCTTGAAGAGACCTTCGTCCTTGGTTATGTTAAATTTTTTTCTTTGAAACTCATATCAATTTCAACGAGGTGGTGATCAGATAATGTATAATGTCTGATACTTAACAACTTTCTTTTTATCATGGACCCTCTAGTTAAAATTTTTTTGCTCAAATGGAAGCTATGAAGCCTAGAGTAGATTCTTTTTGTTACACTCTGCTTAGTACACCACGTATACCAAATACTTTCTGTCAGACTTTCAGTTTTCTAGGGGCTCTCTAATGTTAAGGGTCCTTTTCATTTTAGAGCAAAATAATCTTTCATTTCCTTTCCAAAAAAAGATGATGTCCCCACTTTTATGTCACTCATTTTGCACCATGTTAAAATCATCACCCACAATGAAAGGGAGGCCAGGTAAGCTTGAAGCCATCCAATTCCATAAATCAGACTTACCTTTATAGTCATTGGGGTTATAAATGGAACATATTCCAATTTTTTGTTCCTGTTTTCAATGATTACCCAACAAACTCTGTTTAATGGAAAGAAACTAGACTCAGTTACAAATGGTGACCACTTATCGGATAACAGAATTATCATGTTGAATAATGTATTTAGCTGCATTTTTCCTTAAGAAATTCAAAGCACATTCAAGATAAAATCCCACAAATTTGACTTCTTGGAGCAACAAACAATCATTCTTACATATACTTTTACAGAATATTCTAACAACTACCTTCCTATCGCATTTGTTTAGATATTGGTGAGGGGAATTTAGGGCCTTTATACAACCTCTAAAAACATTGAGGCATTTTTTTCTCTTTATTATTCTTAGTCCTAGCAACACATTGGAATGGTTGCTAGGTTTCCTTTGTTTTGGCTATTCAACACTTTCCTCACCTTGCACAGATTTCTTTTGACCATAGTAAAAAACTATGGAATGAATATGCAACCCTGTTGAATGGCAACATATGTTTGTTACTCTTTTAATCAATGTGCAATTCTATGACTGCATACAGTTGTAGGAGAGCAGGCAATTATAAAATGAGAGTATACAGGTGTAGAATGAGCAAAAGCGTGACTGCATACAGTTGTAAAGTGAAATCATGCATATGCCAAACAAGAGTGTACAGTTGTAAGAAATGTATTTTGTCATTACACTTTCTTTTATGATTTTGTTTCCTTTGGGACTTCTGTCGCAATGAAAACATTGAACAATAACATCAGGAATTTCTATTATTTATAGCTGCTATATTTGAATCAATAACCATGTTAACTCGAATTTCAAATTTCATACATTATATGAATGTCTAACCTTGAATTTTGATGTCATGTATAGCTAAACTTGTAAAAAAATTGAGTATCCACAATACACACACAGGTGTCCTGTACTGTCACCCCAAAAAATGACCCCTTGAACAGCTGTCCCTGAAATGTATTCCCTGCTGTCTGCATCCCAAAAATGCCTTGGAACATACTGTACGCTACAGGCCTCTCCCTTTGCCATTCTGATGCAAGATGTTACAAAGGCACTTGCTGGCCCTGGGGGTTAGATCCACAAAATGGATCATGGAATAAATGCCAGAACATCTCCTGAGAGCTGTGGAGCTATTGGCATTATCAAATTTCTTGTTGTGCAGTATTTATGTGCTCGGTCTTGTTTTATTGCTCAGTAACTATTTGTGCTACCTTGCACTTCAAAACCTGGTTACGGTCTGCATATTGTAGCCTGATCAAAGCTTCACTTTAAACTGGCTTTACATTTGCAGGTCAGAGAGATTGACTGAAGTAGCTGTGATAATCATTTGTTCGTACTTAGCTGAGCACAATCTCTTGCAGGCAGAAGCAGACTCTTCAACAAGTTGGAGCCTTAGTGTTATTGATAATTGCCGCCCTGCTTCTTAGCATTGGAGAACACTCTGGTCATAGTTCAAAAATAGATCGTGAACAAGCTTTTTTAATGGGTATTATACCTGTAATAGTCGCATCTGTGCTCTCAGGTGTAGCATCATCACTATGCCAGTGGGCATCACAGGTGAGATTGTATATCTCATTGTTTTTAGATTAGGTTTTCAAATGCATTTTCAGTTTCATTTTGTCTGAGAATCTATTAAAATTTCCCTTGTATGTTATTTTAGGTGAAGAAAAGAAGTTCATATTTAATGACCATAGAAATGTCAGCAATTGGAAGTCTATGTTTGCTGGCAAGTACTTTGAAATCACCTGATGGGGAAGCCATCAGGCAGCGGGGGTTTTTCTCTGGGTGGACCATATCAACTCTGGTATGGTTGTTCTTGTGACCTTTATATATATTTGACCAGTTACATGTATGGTACATGATACGGAAAGGCTGATCATGGAATTTTTTTTGAAGTTATCCATTTTAGTTGCTTTTTTTATGGAAAATGCGTGGCAATTAATAATATTTGAAATATACATGCTGATTAATGGCTCAGAAGTATGGTTAATTAAACATAGAATCTTAGGCTACATCTCAAATAATTGTTTTATTATTTTATTTAAGTGTGAGTCCAGTCTGAGGTTTTCCCTTCTGATCAAGATCTTGTCAATGGCCTGAGCATCCTATCCAATTCTGAAACATAAAAGAATACCATGAATAATTGTATACTGCATACAGTCCTGGCAATGAGCCATCTTGTATTCATTTGTTGTTCATAAGCCATTTTGAGTCTGTTTTATTCACTATTTGCAACTAGCTATGGCTATTATCTTTTTGTGAACTTATGTGAGGTTCATTTTCTTATGGCTTACATAAGACTCTTTACCCATGGCAATGAAAACCATCTACAGGCATTTCAGCCAAACTACAAGTCACATATCCGATTAGAAACAAGTCCGACCTACCAATTGGTTGTATCCTTGTTTATTTTATGGCTATTCTGACTGCAATATGCACATCATGCTGGCCACCTTTGATTTTGAAGAGAGATTATGCTGAAGGAATAACCGTTTCTAACAAAATAAGAAATTCATTAGCCTCCTTGCTGTTGTATGAACCACTGAAATTTTCTGATGCTTGATTCTTGTGGTGCATGTCTTAACTTCAGAAAAGATTAATGCCAGATTAATTAATGCAGACAAACAAGCAATCACAAACTTACGCAATATAATGGAACACACTGATAGATGCATTGTCATTGCTCAAATGTGGACAGTAAAAGGAAAATTTCAGATAAAAATGAAGGTCTACGAAAAATAAACTCAGAAAGCATCATTATTGAATCATTTAATGTATTGCAAAATCTTAAAATGCTGCAAGTTACATGCAATGATATGTGCCTCCACATGCTATTTTCACAACGTAATCTGGAGCATAGCCACTTCTGTGGAGCTTGGTGGCATATCCACAGAAAATTGATCATTCTCTTGTAGTGCCATTTTTTATTGGTAGTGGCTTTACATTTGTACGTGTTTGAAGTAATTGAGTTTGGAACAACTAGTTCACTAATTGGTTAAAGAATATCAAATTGTAATCTTGTATACCAGCATAATTGTAGAGAGTTGAATTAGATGAGTTATCTAAAAATTTATATATGTACTAATAATATGATTAAATTGATAGCATTTGACAGTATGCTGATTTGTAGTTTAACTAAACTTGTTTCATGAGAGTCAACTTTAGAGCTGCAAGTATGTTCACCTTCTTATATAATTTGTTTTGGAACTTATGCTGATTTGCAGATCCCAATTTTCACCAATGCAGTTGGTGGAATCTTAGTTGGACTAGTTACTACACAGGCTGGTGGTGTCCGAAAGGTGACTTTGTAGTCCATGTGTATATTTTTTTAATTCACTGTACTTCATAAGACATTCAATTATTATAATATTTCCAAGTGACCAAACATTGTTATGGAACATTTGATGCTTATGCCTCTTCTTCTTCTTTCTATACAGGGATTTGTTATTGTATCTGCTCTAATGGTGACCGCCCTTCTTCAATTCATATTTGATGGCATACCACCATCTTCATATGTTATGTTTGCTCTACCTTTGGTGGTCAGCAGCATAGTGGTATATCAGAGATATCAATATCAGGCTAAAGCAAAGACATCATGAGGTGATTGTTTTTTAAAGGCTAGATAAATTTGGGACTTGAATGCTTTCTCTGGTTCAAATTGAACAAAGATGGCTTCATAATTCCCACGCATAACCTATGACAGTATATTTTTTTCATTTGAGCATGAAAGGTTACGCAATATATATATATATGTTTGCCAGCTGTGAGGAATTTTTGAAATATACTTAAAAGAAATTAAGCTTTAGAAAAAACTCTCTGCAGATATAGCATTATCATCTCTGATAATCAAACTCCTTTGTTATTAGGAGAACTATTGGAGAGGAGAAAGGATATAATTGTGTGTAAAATTGTTTAGGGTTTGTTAGAGAAAATGCAGGGCAGGGTTGTGAAGCATTTCCATTAGGACCGTTGCAGATGACTACCTATTATTAAACAGATCCATGTTGACTGATATTAATGCATTGAAAGGTTTAAATAGTTTCACGTGGTTGTAAAATTCTTCTCACCTATATAAGGTCATATGCAAAATAAACAAGTTTTACAAACAGAATAATTTCTGCCATTTGAATCAACTACCCTACAAATTCTTTGATTCTTAATTGCAGTCATGATTTACATTCCAAGTAGTCTTAAGCTTAGAGAATGCAAAGACTACAGGTCATTGGATATGATTAACCATCTTTACATCTTAAATCCCATACAGAGATGTTTACATGAGCTAGATACCGAAACAAAAAAGTTGAATACGTATACTTTATTTTGATGATCACATTTGTTTATGTTATAAATAAATTTGCATGTTTTTGATAAATAAAGTTTTCAAAGACAGCCAAAATATAAACAATGTATTTTGAACAGGCATAAATAAAAAGAGACTTCTAGCGTCTTGCACAGCCTATCTATGTAACCAATTTAGTTGTTTCAAGCATTTCACTGGTTATAAACTTATAAAGATTAACTTTGATATTCACAGTGATAGCACTAAAACGACTCTGCAGTATGTAATGATGCTGCTTGCACTAGTTATACCATAAACATACCGTAAAAAATAAGCAAATGATGATCAAACTTTTGTAAAAGAGCCGTATTGTTCCAATCTAGTTATTAGGTGCTTCATTTCTCATTTGGAATAGTTTGCTCATTGTATAAATGTGCATCTTTGCAACCAGATTAAAAACATCTTTTAAAGATAATTAATTGCTCAATTCCCTGACATCTTGAGTATATTTTCTGGTTTCTTTCTGGCGGAGCGGCCTTCAAAAGCATTAAATGGTTCATAGTACAGCTTATTACAAATAACACAGATTCACCAGTCCATTCATTGGCATCTCTAACAATAATTTTTTTGACCTTTTAATTTGGAATGGTAATATTTTGTAAATTTTAGGAAATAGTAGTAAATAAATTTTATGTTAAAATTGTGTGTTATTGGGGGAACTACACACGAAGGATAAGATCCTGGATACAGAGTTTGATTGACGAATTCTCTATAGTTAATAAAAAATCGCTTGCAATTGACATTCCTGCAGAGCTCTGGGCAGTGGAAAATATTCAAGGATAGCAATGATTATTAATTATAGTAGTTTGTTTTCCTTCTTCTAATGCCGGCAATTGCTATTTGTGGGTAAAGTTTATTTTATAAATATTATTTATCCTGCAAACTCCTTTGATTTAAAGCTGGAAAACAGGTCCTCTGGTTTATTAACCAAATAGCATTCATTTTATTTGGTATTTAAATAGCTTCAAGTGTACTAGTATACCTTCATCTAGGGCCGAGACTTTCTCTGCCAGGCATAATAGGATGGGATCAGTGCATGATAACGGGTTTTAATTGTGTCTCGTTGAGGAAGGATTTAGAAACAACGTGGGGCAGAGATAAGGGCAATCTGCCATCCAGAGAAGCATTTCCAACGGAAAGGAATTCACAAGCTCAATTAGCATATCAGGAGCTTTGAGTGAGTAGCACTGGAATATCATGAATATTCCACTGGACAGTTTTGGAGAAAATAGAGGTGTAGGCTAGTCAGTATGCCATTCTATTGCAATAAAGAAATTGAAAAGCTTTGCTAGAGAGAAACATGAACATCGCCAGAGACCACCGGACCGCTGGGAGGCTATCAGAAGAATTGAAAATCATTTCATCAATCTGCTGGCGAAGTGGTTAACTCTCCCTAGAACATTGACAGGAACAACTAGGAGGCTATCAGAACAATTGAAAACCAAATTATCATTCTGGACGTGAAGCAGTTAAACCCCCCTAGAACATTGACAAAGACACAACCAGTAGGTTACCAGAAGAACTGAAAACCCCCTCATCAATATGCAGGTGAAGCGTGACCTCCCTAAAATGCAGGAACTTGGTTAATACCATGAAATTATAATTAGGGAAAAGACCCTGATAACTGAGCACCTTATGTGTAGATCTAGCAAGTACGTTATATGACTTCCATTCATGTACAGAATATAAAACCAATAAGATTATTATATGATACATTTGAATCAATATACTACACTGAAAACTCATGTGGTTGGGAAGAAATTATCTAGTTGATATGTCATATGTATCATCTTGTGAAGGCTATTGTGCATTATTATAGAGTACAAGTTGAGCTATAACAGAAGACTACTGAATGAATGCATAAGGAATTTAATGACATCCGTGGGACTAGCAGTCTAAGGGACCAAGAGTTGCATTGTTAACAATTTTCAAGTTCCTTTCGATGTCGGCTCTTCTATATGAATCTTGATCAAGAAGCCAGCAGTTTTGTGAAGCCTTGCCTCCTCGAATAGCTCAGTTAGATTGGTCACCTTCAAATTGTTTTAATATTGGATTTGAATATCCTCATATGCTGCTCACTCTATGATGAAGTGCCATTCAATTTCAACCACCTTCTTGTTGTAGAGAATACAAGTTCTTTCTTCCCAATCTTCTTTGGGGCCTGTCCATCTACCTGTTTCACACCAAAGATGATGAGAATTGGTTCCCATCTGCACAATTAAAAAAGTCTAGCGTTTCCCTTAATTGCAACCCTCAAATAGTTTTTTTCTTCATGCTCCCATGTGAGGTCGAACTCTTTGACATAATAATAGAACAATTAATTTTTTTCTCTACTATATCACAACTATTAGTCCACGTTCAAATATTAAGTCATTTCCCTGTCGAGGTTCAATGCTCTACGATTGACCTCATTAATGCTCGACGTATATGCTATGGATATATAAATAGTGGAACAAGTTGTGTGCCAAGATATGTCAAATCAACTCTTCCCATCAATAATGAATTAGTTGAGTTTGTCATTGAGGAAAATATGTGCACACCCAATAACAATACGAGTGGTTGGATAGAAAAGTAGATGCTATGGTTTTGATTTCCATTGTGCTTAAACGATCCGAAGAATTTTGCATAGTGTTTACATAAACACTTGGAGTGATGTTTAGTGGTGCTTTTTGACAGCCTCCCTGTGCCACCGCGTTTTCTGACTTTCCTGCTTATATAGCAAGCATTTGCACCCAAACATGCACAGGGACTGTTGATGGTTGGTTAAAGAGTGGGCAACTCATTAGATTGCATCGTAAGAAGTGTACAGAGGTGGAAGTAAAAAGAAAGATGGTCAAGCATGGGTGCATACATTGTGTTGATGCGAATGATAGGTGCATAAACTTGGGGGAGAGTCACACTACGAATGACAACGCATTGCATGAGATGGTGAGTGAAGCAAGATGGAGTGCGCAGAAGCAATAAAATAATTAAAGGTGTGATAATTTTTGAGAAT
>VDFB02013915.1:0-51983 GCA_007258455.2 Sequoia sempervirens | reverse complement strand
AAACGCCACTATCACACCCATCACATCTCAACCTCTCATTACCATGATCACTCCAAGCGTATCTCAAACACTTGTCACTACATCCAACATGATTTCGAATCCACCACCACCCCCACCACTACCAATTTCCACCATATCAAGCAAATACGACGCGACATTACAAGCTGCTTTTCAAAAGGGATTCCAAAAATATCTAGCCATGCAACAAGCAACACAAGCTCAACAAGTGAAACAATCCTCTCAAGTTTCCCAAGCCTCTCAAGCTACCCAACCAACACGAGCACAAACACAAAAGATGACAACTATTGAAAACAAGGATCAAGATCAATCCATCACTAAGCACACATTTACTTCATCCAATGATCAAATCGACATATGTCAAGAGTCACTTTTGAATCACGATCAAAATCCACCAACAAAACTCGAAAATGAGCCAATTCAAGAAATATCAACATCACTTGACGCTATGGTCGAAGACATTCACAATCTGTCCACCGCAATTGTCGAAAACAATGATCAAAACCTCTCCATCGAAGAGAACATTGAGGATGTATCTACACAATCCGATGATCAATTCACCATACATCAAGAGCCACTTTTTAGTGATCTCTTTCAAGGAGTATTAGGATTATTTGATCCAATTGACATAATGCACAATCAGTTCACCTATGATCATGTCAAAAATGTCTCTACATCCCCTTACGAGTTAGAGGACATAAATCAAGAATTTATTCCAAAGCATGATCAAAATCTTTCACCAAAGTCTAGCAATGGTCCTTTTCAAAACATGTTGATCCCCTTTGACCTCATGGCTACAGATACTAAAGGAACCCTAAACTCGACACTTGAGGATGATGAACCACTTACCATGTCTAATGAAGATATCCAAGCACCATTTGTAAGCGATTCATCCTTTGAAACCGATCCATGTCAAGAGCTTGATCCAAAGCATATTGAAAGCAATCCCAAAATAAATCAAGATCAAAAATTTGTATCTCCAAGATACTACAATGATCTAATGGATATTCTCCTATCCACACAAGATGATCACATCCACATAGCACTTACTCCTCCATCTACCCATGATATTTTTTCTATGGATGGACACGTAGATGATCTTCATCTAGAACAAGATTGTGTTACACAAAAAGAGCGATTCTTAACTCCTACAATCAAACTGAAAGACAATATCAAGATCGTGATATGTCCCAAACTCAACCATGACATCATGAATATCGATATCCAAAGATTGTCCACCAAGGAGACAGCCAAATAGAACAGATATTCTAGAGTTAGCAGAGCAGCAATGGAATAACGCTACCTGACAAGGGTCATGTATCGTGAGAATTCATTCTAAACAAAAGCTCTCAGAACAGGCGGAATCAAAGCATGAAGGTACTTCTACCATATTGGGGGCAACTTCGTCTCAAGCAAACATCAACATAGGGGGCACAAAGAGTCCTTATGATGAAACTGATGTCAATACTACAACCAGTCATGCCATGAATCTTCATCCACCCATTACCCCATCCACGAATTGGGACCAACGTCAAAGGAAATATTTGAATCAAAGTACGAAGAACATTATCAAAGCAAAAGAAGTTGATAAGCATAATGGACAAATCAAATACATATGGATACCAAAGAATACAAAGAAAGATCATCCCTATCAAACTCCATCAGTCAAAGAAACTGTGGAGCAAACTAAAAGAGGGAAAGGTATCCATCAAGAATGTCCGCAAAAGCAAAAGCAGGCTTTTCAAGTGACGTACAAAGTATATCAAGCAGTTGGTCCTAATTCCACGCACACTTCCATATCCACCCATCATTGCTCATCTTCCCAAGTTTGGAGAGTCAAAGGTTCCAAATTGACAACCAATCCATCTCTTATCCCTAAATGCACTCCATCCACGCCTCCACGCATGATATCCAATTCTCATATTGACCATGTATTGGCAACGACCCTTCATCATAAGGATTCAGAAGGCACTTTATCGCGATGTATGCACAGAGACAAAGTTAACCCTGGTATCGACGAAGCAGATCAAGAATCCCAGAAATTGTATTCAAGTGCACGTATCTTAGCAAAGCAGCTCCTTCAGGCAGGATATCAATGGCACATTATGATAGAGGCATCTACGTCAACACCACCAGGTGGTTCAGCGTGAATCTTTCAGAAAAATACAAAAAAATCAAAAAAAATATATCCAAAAATTTTTTTTTTTAGAAAAAGGATTGAAAACAGTAAAGAAAAAAATCGTCCTCTAGTGAAAACTGCATGTGCGGCACTTTGGGCAAGACCGTGATGAAAACCTGGCAAACAGGCGTCATGTGTAGAATCGAGCATCTACGTGCGCCAGTTCAGATGAAGGCATCTTATCCCATCCATAATAAATCGAGCATTCCATCCATCTTATCCATCCATCCATAAACCATTGATCCAATCCATTTTCATCCATCTGCATTCGTCATCCAAGTTATCTTGATCTTGATACAAAATTTTGGGCACACCTTACATTTGCTTACGGTAAACATCTTGACATGGGTCATTTTCATCAATCCTATCCTATGCAGCGTTATTTGAGCCATGAAGCATTATCCAAATGAGCATTCCTTTATCTAAGCACCTTATCTTATTGCAAGATAATCCTTGGCATCCTTTTGCATGCTTACCATATCCATCCAGCCATACACTTATCTGAGCATCCATCCATCACATTCCATACATTGCTAGACATTGGGGGCAGATATGTACATCTTGCTTCGGGAATAAATCTTGATCTATATCCTTCACCTTATGTGGCGATCCGAACATTGGAAAACATGAAATAAAATTGGTCAAACCACTTGTGAATAAAAATCCGAATCACTAGCCCATGGCACATTTTGACGAGAAGACATTCCTTATCAGTCTTAATCTTTCATCAAACATCAATTGATATCAGTCGCATCTAACACACCCGTCAAATGTCACATCAAATCATCCAAACATCTTTTGTTCAAAAACCAAGCTTCATCAAACATGATCAATCAAATCCAATCAAAAAATCATCATCTCGGGATATCCTTGTGTTGCTTAACACTATCCTTGCATTGTCGTGTATCCTTGACAATGTTATCATTATCAATCATGATCAATCCAGTCCTTGCATTGTTGTGTATCCTCAACAATGTTATCATCATCCATCCCATCAAATCCTTGTGTTGCATAACACTATCATTGCATTGTTGTGTATCCTCAACAATGTTATCATCATCATCAATCCATTGATCCGATCAATCAACCTTAGCTTGGTCTTCAACAAAATCATAAACAGAGTACTGATATCATCACACATCCGTATCCAAATCATCAAAATCATGAGAAAATCCAAAAACATTAGAAAATCAAAAAAATCCAAAAACATCCAAAACATAAAAAAAATCCAAAAACAAGTCAAAAATCAGAAAAATATCAAAAACATTGAAATCCAAACTACGTCGTCTCTGAGCTTAAACGTAGGCAAGGCTAATCTTTGATCAGCCCCCGAGACACCAAAAATCCAAAAACATTCGAATCACATCAAAAATCCAAAAACATTCGAATCACATCAAAATCCCAAAACATCGCAAAATCCAAAAACACCAAAAATAGCCTCAAAACATTTCAAAAATGTCAAAAACATCCAAATATTTGAAAAAATCCATCTGCCTCATCTCGCTTGCACCCGAAATAATCAATCATCCATAATAAACTGATCGTCATCTCCATCCTTTGGCAACACAAACAGAAACAATCATAGCAGTCAACAATAGCAAACTTCAATCGTAAAATCAAAATCGAAACAACAAACCATTAAAACAAAATCAAACTCTTGATCAGTCGCAAACATGTCAGTCGACCTTATATCAACAGCCTATCAATCAACTTATCAACCATCATCATCCTGTACAATGCATGTCCTAGGATATATCGTTCCGACAATGGGAATCATTTATGGACAATGGGTATCATTTATGAATATCACTTTGGATTCTTATCCTATCAAAACAAATCCTTGGCTAGAGGTATGAAGAACATTGGCTTGTTTAGAGTATGATCTTTTCTTTTGATTTATCTTATTAGCTCATTTACAAGGACCTCTCGATGATATCGAGCGAAGGATTTAGAAATAGGAATGGGGAGCGATCATTATCTTTGTTCGTGCTTGTTGGGCGTTCTTGTAAAATAACTTGGCGAATACTTGCTTTGTTAGATATGTATGGAGGAGGTTTGAATGCTTGTTCAGTATTGCATTGAGTTGGGATTTATACTGCTTCCATGTTTTAATTAAGGATGTTTGAGACTTCTAAAAGTGCATCCTAACGAGGTTTAGGTATGTCGGTGTGAACAAGAATGCTCCTATCACGCTTGTTGAGTCAAAGTCCATCACACTAAAATTACAAGCGCCATCACGGTCCTTCATCACCTTGATGCATCATGCTTGATTATCGAAATAAAGTAAGTGATCCTTTGAAAATCCCTATCCTTGATAAGCAAATCATCATTTATCATCATCATCTCTAATAAAGTCTCGACCAATCATGGACTTGTTGTATCCTCTTGTCATCATCTCATTTCCGCACTAACATCATGCATCCGTCATGCATCCATCATGCATCCATCTTGCATCCATAAATCATCGGTATTTTGCATATCATCTCACATGCATATCATCATCATAATATAGATCTGTTAGTCTAAGCATATCATAAATCATCCATAGCATATCACATCATCAATCTCATCCATCTCATATCATATCATCATTTAAGTTGTTTAGAATAATATGATTTGTTATTCTAAGCATCTTGAAAATCATCTCATTGCATCGTCGTCCATAACCATCCATTTGAACCTCTTTTATCGTGAGATCTGACCCTCCATCGAATCTTTTAAGCTCGATCTCTCGAGGGGCAACTCTTGATGTACTTCTTTCATTTGGGGCATCGAGAAAAATCATGAAATTTTTTTAATTTGATTGAAGCAGAAGTTTATTCTTTGAACCAGCGCAACAAGTACATTTATTCTTCAAAGAGGGCGAAATGTAGACATGTCAAATTTATCATGCATAATCATATTCCATTCATCAAATAAATCAGGACTTCCTTTAAATTAAATCCTAAATCATATTCCAGCATTTTCTGGATTTAAATAAATCAGAATATCAAAGTCCAAAAGTCAAATCAGTTAATCAGCATTAAATCAGCATAATCATCATTAAATTAATCTAATCCTACTCTAATACTAATCACATCCCACTTGCATGATCTAGACCTAGCCACTTGCACAATAAATCAATTTTATTGATTTATTAAAACACTCATTTTCCCTCAACATGACAAGTCAAACAGGGCATTTATTGCTCTCCTTTCTTGTCCCCCTCTCAAAATTTATTGCAAATTTGAATTCAAAAATTCCCCCTCTTGGGCACTCTTCCCAAATCTTGCATATCCATCAACTAATCACATGATGACAAGTGTCCTCAACTCATTGGCTTGTTTTTGATCCCACATTGGTCCCTCTTCAACACTTGGCATTTTGAAAATCTTTAAATAGGTGCATCATCCTCAAGCAAACCCTTCACAATCTATTGCAAGGTTACTCTCTTCATTTGAGATTCGATCTTGTTCATCATCACTCCACCATCTCCATTTGCATTTACACAATTTAAGCTTTGGTCAAGGATTGGGAAAGGGTCACTAGCACATGTGACACCAATCCACTATGAGATAGAGTTGGATCATGTCTTTCATATGCATTCTTTAGTTTCTATTGTTCCATTTTTATTGCATGATTGATGTGTTTCATTATTTCATAGGGATGTTAAAATGGTGTTTTAAACTAACCATATTGCAGATTTTAGCATCCACACCAACAAACTAAAATTTGATCCTACCATTATGATCACAAAACACACCTCTAATTTTAGAATTTTCAATATTGTCTTTGAAACTTCGTCGATATTAATTTTAACCAAGCTTGGAGGTGGATATTCCCATCTAGTAGGTTGAGAATCCTAAGTGGTATTATTGGAAGAGGTAGAAGAGGGAGAAGCCAAAGGAATAGTGAGTTTCATTAGAACTCTAAATTCCCACCAAGAAATCACTTTGTAATCTTGAGTGTAAACCTAACGAGTTTCTTTTAGATTGGTCAATATTTTTCCCCAAACTTGGCTTATATGCCTTATTGTACCATTGAAAATTCTCTAAGTTCCCACCAAATATCTCATAGTTCTTGTACCATTGGATATCCTCTTATTAATTATAGATGAGAAATGATAAAGAGGAAATATCCCATTCTCCAGCAACCATGAGAAAAAAGACATAAAAACAAGGTGCAGGAGGAAGTCATGGAGGTAATAGAGGCATTGGGAGATATTCAAAGTTTGAATCTAAAGGTGTGGCAAAAGAATTAGGGAGATAATTGAGAGAAATATCATCAAAGGAAGCATGAGTGATGATTGAACCTATTGAGATACTAATTCAAGAGATGAAAAGTTATAAAGGGGTTAAATAAGATAGCAAATAAATTTGATACAATTAATAGAATAGGCAAAGGAAATATTGAAGAATTGGTAATCTAGTATACTATTATTTTGGAATATCCTACACATAGTGGAGGCTCTATTCCAACTTCTCTAGGATTATTTTGTAAGGGAGTATGAAGTGATCTATGAGGTAGCCTGAGAGAAAAATTTATCAAAAATAAAATAAATTGAAGTCCTATGTTAATAATAGAAAGAATTAAGGTCGAAACAAACATAAATATCTCATATAAATTGGGAAGCAAGAAAAACATCTAACAATAATGCAATACAATAAGAAGACGATGATAAAAAAAAGAAGAAATAAGCATTAGAAAAGGTCAAGGAGCAAAAATAAATTTTGAAAAAACAAGATAAAAGTGATAACTCTCTTTAGCCCAACAAGCATTAGAAAGGAAACCATAAAAAATATGCTAAGAAAAATGCTCAATAATCCAAAGGAATTGCACAAAAAAAGCATAGATAAAGCAAGAAAGAAGTTGTCATTAAAGAGGTGGGAAGGTGGAGAGATAAAGGGAAAAGGAAAATGAGGGAAGAAAAACTTAGAAGAAGAAAATAGAAAAGAGCGGGAGAAAAGAAAGAGGCGATCTTTGATCATTAAAAAAAGAAGTAATTTTCAATATAATATAAAAGGTTAAGCACTTATCTAAATAATAAATCTAAGAAAAAACAATCATAGATATAATCTATACTATCATTTCACTTCAATAAACATATTTACTCTAAAAAATTATTATTGATGGTGTATTATGCTGTCAAAAATTTATCTTGCATGTAATATACACCATGTGATTTTAATATATTCTTATAGAATTTGGTTACAAAAATTAATTAAATTGGCATACGAATCCCACATTTTTTGGGATGAATAGTGAATATATTTCTAATTAAAATATAATAATACACATTCAAAACAAAAAATGTAGGTGGAAAAAGTCACACATCGAAAGTATAAATAGGGCTACAATCTCAAACATAAAATAACAACACAAATATAAAATGATACTAAGAAGTGAGAGCAGTAGTATAAGGGGGGGGAGGTTGGTCTTGATCATTCAATTTACCCCATACATCAACAAGGTATGAAGTGTCCATAGGGGCTCCTATCCATCATTACCATATTTTTCATTATCATCTTGCTTATCTTTACTAACAATTTGAAAAGGAGAAATGACAAGAGCTATCTAAGGGAAATTACTAAAGTCTAGCTAGCCAATAGTGCGACCACCAAAAGCCAAGGGAGAAGAAGAGTGGTTGTGAGTGGGTTGTGATCATCCTTGTTTAACATGGTATCTTCTCATAGGAGGCAAAGAGGCCTAAGAATGAGCATGCTAGTTGCCACAAGCAAGTTGATTACAACCTCAACAACAACCATGAGGTAGAGGCTAACTTCTACTAGACCTAATATCTATATTAAATTCAATATAGTTTATTTTACCTATGAATTAATTATGGTTTATTATTGAAAAAATCAAAATAAAGAAAATGGATGCACAAATCAAGAAGTGCATGTTGAAAGTCTAATCCTTATGTGATCAAATACAAGTTGCCTCTATTTTCCTGCTATGATGCACTACATACATAAGCACCATCTCCCCATTTCATTACAATTTGTTATGATTAGTTATAGAAAAGGAGATTGCCACCTTAGCAAATATTGTTATGCATAGGGAAACAAAAGATATTAGAGGATTAAATTTACAACTAGTGCATGCATTGGTGTAAGATTAATGGTGTGACAATGGACAAATCCAAGCTGAAATAATAGGGTATATTATATATTGACAATTTAATAAAAATAAAAATCATCAAATTTGATTATAAAGAAAGTGGTTTTGACATATTTCTCTCTTTATATAATTATAGTGTAAGAACTTATTTTTATTCTCAAAGTAGCACTCAAAAGATAATGAAGGTGTTATATGAAGGCATTGTATATTTTTAATTCTAGATAAAAAAATATAATTGTAAATCCTCATCTTTCAATATTGTCAATGTCAATTTTGACCTTGTTTAATGTAAATTCTTCAATTAAATCATTATGTATGAAAATTTAGGTAGAGGATATTTTGTTGATAGCATCTCATAATCCCTAGGCTACAATAAATAAACAAGTCTTCTTACATGAAATATATATCCTAGGATCAAGGGTAATGTATGTGAGGGGCATGCATTAAAGAGTCATATAAGACATGAACATGGGTATATAGCTCTCACAACCTGACCATGGCCAAAATACTAATATATTTGAAGATGATTTGGTCATAAGGTTGTGTTGGTAAATATGTTTTTTTTATTGGTACTTACATGGGATCAATTGGTAAATGAGATAATAAATAAGACAACTCTATGTCTAGGAAGACTTATCATTGTTATTTTGAAACATCAATTTATTATGCAAGTATCTTGCTTTAGAAATATGAAGCTCTAAAAAAAAATAAGTTATGATCATTTCCCTTCCCTTAATTGTTCAATTAGTCACTCCCTAGCTCTCATTTCTAATGCATGAATCTAAGACCTATATTCGTCAAATTCAAAGTTAAATGACTCCCTTTCTCTTGAAGATAAATCGGGTGCCTATAATATATCAAAGTAAATGACCAATCCCAAAGAAAAATAGGCCCACAAATTTATCAATAAGTCTAATAATATCCTACAGAGATGTGGAGGAAATTTAACCAACAAAAGGAAATAAGGGATCAAGAACATTCTAGTAAATTTGAAAAAAAATAAAAAAAAATTACTAACCATAATTTGTATACTTCGATTTGACTTGGACTTAGTAGACTATTTTTTAACTCAAAAACTTAAAAAATACTTCAATTTCTTAGAAAAACATAAATTTTATGTAAAATATAGTTACAAAATATATAAAATGAGTCTATAAAACACTGGGGAAGTGTTTTATATTAAATTTGAATAAAAATAGAGTACAAAATTATATCATTAGGTGAATACAAAAATCAACTAATAAATATTATAAATTTATGATGATTGTCTTTGAAAAACATCATCATAAATTGCATGTCCATGCAAGTTACAAATTACAATAATTTGTAATTTTGTATTTTCTTTACAAGTGTAAAATTGGGGAGATGGTTTAGTCCTTGTTCTTGATTGCAACTCCTCACTTGTCCTCGAAAGCTATGCATGTGGCTCCAACCTAGTACTATATGGAAGTAATTTCTCCTTTATCTCATGTTTTAAATCATCTCTAATGATGTCCAATCCAATCTTTGTTGCTTCTATTGTACCTACACCCTCCATAACTTGCCTCTTGAAATCAATAATATCATTCTCTATGAACATCAAGTTTTCTTCATGTCCTAAGTAGGATGAACCCTATAGATATCAATATCATCCATCTATTGGACCTTGTGTAAATGTGTCTACATTTTTTGTGCTAAGAAAAAGGTTGTATTACAAAAAAATTAGGTCATTGAAGTATTATTGATTCAACTTATTACACTTATTTGTGTGAATGACCTCAAACAAACTTTAGTTTTCCTCACTTATAGAAGCATTAGAATATTTTAACATAGTTTTGAGTGCTAATTTTTTTAAGATTTGGGGTATTTCCACCCCAATATTTCTACCAAGAAATTTCAACTAAGATATTCAAAAGTTTGTAGAAAAGAGATATCGATAATTGCAATTTTTAAATTATATATACAAGGAATCCATTTTTTATTACTTGGTGTCTAGGTGGATTGTCCTTAAATAGCTAGTGGCAAAGAAAATAGCCTCATCTAACTTACTCGTAATTTTGCAACTTTAAAATAATGAAGTCCCTCACTTCAACTTTACTTGTCATCCCTTCAATGCGTGTTGATATCCCTCCATAACCTCCCCATCAATATCTATGAAGTTATTTGAGAAGAAAAAATAGGGTTGAGATAGTATCTAGTACATGAATGAGTTGGTGAAATTAATTATTCCACCTCTAATCAATTATTTTTGAATTAAAGTCAATTTTGTAACTATCCCTCCAACAATAGTTTTGTATGGCCTTTTTGGCCCTATACATGACCTTATAAATTTACACCATTGGGATTTTCTCCCCATCCACAAGAACAAAAGCCTCATTAAAGACTCTAACACTTACAAAAAATTAAGTTATAAACTTACAATTAAAGTAAATACTTTTTAATATTAAAAATAAAGGATTCAAATTAAAATTAAAATTGAAATTGAAATTTAAAGTTAACTTGATGATCTTTGTAAATGCGCCATCAAAAACCATAATTTTATTCCTCTCTCCATTAGCCTTCTTTGAATATGTTGAGTTTAGTCATTGATTGACATAAAAAATTATTCAATGGTGTCAACAAACTAATGTTTTACAAGATTAAGAAGTTAGTTACAAAACTTGTGACACCTAATTGCACAAGTGCTTCCCATTTGGTTTGATCTCTCGTCAAGTTGAGAACTCAATGATGACTATAAATAACATCTTCTACAACTAGTCTTACCCAATCAATTCTGTCTATGCGTCCAAAATAAGGTCAAGGTAATGGGCCATGTAAGGGATGCAAAATATTGATGAAAGTCTTTCTTGAAGCAATCTCTTAGCTACCACATAGGTCATTGTGTTTTCAATGACAACTTGTACTGAATTCTCAATGACTATTTTTAAGACAATATCCTCTAATGTCAAGCCCAAAGTTTATGAATTATTTACTTTCTAGATGTATTAATTCAATTTAAGAAAACCATCTCAAAATTTGAACCCTCTAGAAAGTTAATAAGGGTGTAATTCTTTGAATTCATCTATCCATATGAAATCATGGTGGATACAAACTTTTGACACTTCTTTTTTTCTTCCAAATTTGTCTTTGCATTAACAACAATATTTTGGATAAATTGCACTTAAGAATTTTTGGGAGGGAGCCTTGTACCTTTTTCCTACAATTGTCAATGTCATCACTATACACTCTCAATATGAGCTCTTCACCTTGTCAAAAGGAAGGTTATTGTAATATCAAAAAAATGCACGCCTCATTTTTTTTCTTTGTGAGCCTCCTTGTTCCACCCTATACCTTGTGATCAAGGTTGTGCTCCAAGTTTTTTTTAGGTACAAAAAATTCCCATTAATGAACAAAGGCTCTTATTTTATAGGCAAGCAGAGGAGTAGGGAACCCTAAAATCTCCTTGCTTTCACAATCTAGGGCTTGCTCAACAAGCAAGCTTTATTAGTAAATCTAGAAAGAAGATAACCTCTAACACCTAAGAAAGCGAGAAAAGCAGGAAATGCCAACTATTACAATTATCTTCTTTCTCTTCTTCAAAGAATGGATAAGAATCATTCCAAGAATAGAAAGAAAGCAGAATGAAAGCTTCTAGATGAAAGCCACTTTAAATCTCAATCATATCTGCTAAAAAGTAGGAAACTGGGTCCTGGTCAGGTGCATTGATACTATCTAAGGCAATATTCCGATTCTCCAAGATCTCTTCGCGTTTTGTGATCAAACCTAGAGGATCTTTCACTTCTTTAGCTTCTTTATGAGTTTTGTTCTTGAAAAACATCACTGCACCAAAAGATGACTCACAAATTTGATAACTTGGCGGCTCTACAACTTTATGCTTTTGACACTTCGCTTGATTTCCAACAAAAGAGTATTGCACAACTCTTTTCTGATACCTTTCCTTTTTCTCATATCACACCTTCTCTCGTTCTTCAGCTGAGATGATGAAGTTTTGAAATTGGGTCCGTTTAACTCGAGGGGTGTTAGCATATTAAACCGAAATGGTATAACTAGCCTATGTTTTAGACGATCTTGAGCAACTTTCTATTTTAGAATGCTGGTTTTGTCTTCAAACTAAAATTTTGGAATTTTATATTCAGTAATTTTGCTCAACTTCTGTACAATGCAAGACAACTAACCAAAATTTTGAAAATTGAATTTTAGAAAAAGCGACAAACCCTAATTCTTCAAATTTCAGTTTTTGTTGGCGTTTAAATTGTTCCGAAAAATATGACAAATGAAAAAGTTGATTAAGATGTAAAAAAGCCCCTAATTTTAAAAGAATTGAAATTTTTTGAAAACCATAATATAATTTACTTTGGAGGGGTTTTTTAGCTCGGTTGGCTAAATCAAACTCACGGCTTTTTGTCAGAGTGGTACAGAAACCGTCTCGAAATTTCTTGAAGAGATTCTTCAGAAGACGAGTTAGCAGACCAGAAAGGCTGAAAATTGAAATCTTTGATCTTCTCCTTCAAAAATTTGATCTTGAATGAAAAAAAAGCAAGAATCTTTTATTCTTATAAATTATTTATGAAAATCAACAACCTTAGAAAGCTCTTGAATCTTGAAATAAAACCTCAAAGTTCCAAGCTCCACTTTTCTTCTTTGAATGCTACCTGCAAAAATGAAGGAAAACTCAAATGGAAGAGATTCTTAAATAGATTTAGGGCTTGAAATAGTTTTGCTTTCTTTTGTTTTAATCCATGCAAACCCTAAAACCTTCTCATGCAACGAACTTGGACATTCACTTCAACTTGCAATTTTGAATCTTTTGAAAACTTTGAAAATTTCACTAAGGCATTGTAAGTTCTTTCTTGACTAGAGGCGCCCATTTTCTCCAGAGTAAGCCACTTTTTCAGAATTTTCAACTTTTCTTCCATTTTGACCCTTGGTTTGACCTCGATCTCCGGCTTCTAGATTGATCTGATGAACGAGCTGGATGGTTATATAAAACATAAGGCACCTCTGGCAAACCGAATTGGACCAATAGAAATTCAAGGGCGTGTATTCCATGGCTCGAACTTTAACTTGTTAGCCATTTTTTAAAGATTTTCAATTAAACTTCATTCCCTTTGATAATCGGGTAAATGATTAAGTCAATCTGATTTGAGTAAATTGTGGTATTGATCTTGTCATCCATTGGATCAAATCTCATCGGAATGTTATTGTTGAAGTGCTTTTAGAAGCCGTTTGTATCTACAAATTCAACATCTTCGGGCTCAAAATCTTTAATAAAAAATGGGAATGATTGAAGAATGAAGAATTTACCACTTTCACAATTCAATTAAATTTTTCACTTCTAAATGATCTCAATACAAAGATTTGCACAGAAATTGGATGGTGCGAAATTTGCAAAGGATTTGGACAAGTTTCAGAGATTTAAACCTCGAAATGAGGTGATTAAATTGGGCCCTCATAAGTTTGGGAGCCCATCTTGAGACGCCCACTTCCACCAGACTTAGTTTATTTTGGGCCCAATTTTTCAATAAAAAGGTTTACTTCTGAATCTTCGTTCATAACCTTCGTCGGACCCTCTGTTCGGTGCTTCAGATTGGAGGACTAAACCTCCGATAGGTGTGCTGAGTATCTCGTTTGAAAGCTACACTTCTAAGAGAAATACCAATTAGATTCAGGTCCAAATTTAATTACAAGACCCCAAATGCAAAGTTTAATGCCACAAATATAGGAACATAATAATTTGCAAATGTATTTTCAACTTTCCTCAAGACCTTTGCGGATCTTCCACTATGAAATGAGTGCTGAATTAAATAAATGATTGAGAAAATAGATCCATTGCGATACACTTCTAAGAACAATATCGATTAACTTTGACCCCAGAGGCATAAAGCCCCCTAATTTCATCTTCGATTTACCTAAAAGATGGGTGCCCTATTTCTCTCTTGGAGCCGCGTGGCGGACTTAGTCAAAATCGCGATTTCACCTTCCTTCATTCAAGCATTGCATATTCATCGGTACCACTAATATACGACAATTAGCGATCCATTAAAGATTTGAAGCGCAGCCGTGACCTCCATTTGATGACCTAGAACCACTCGCTAGAAAAAGCGGAAGATAATGTCGGGCCGCAGAGACCAAAACTAATTTATTTTAAAGATTCCGGTATGCTCGGCAGTATGGACATATTTTGAGCCAATCAAAATTAGTTTGGACCCTAATGGACCAACTTTCTATTTTTAGAAACTTTTGCCAGTATCCATTTCCAAAGAAACCCAGAAAAACCCAAAATGTTACTAATTTTAGAAAATTTCTAAAATAACCGGTTCCTTTAGGGATGCGAGATCTAGGTTTTGTAGGTTAAGCTGCTTTGAGTAGACCCCGATCGTCAGAATTTTAAAATTTCGCATTTTAACTCCTCATGCAAGACATGCACACCCAAATTTTGACCTTTTTCACTGATTTAACAAGACTTTTACTCATTTCTTCAAAATGTCTAAGTGTAACAAAAATTTAATTTTGGGGTACAACATTGGCTCTGTTTGGGGACCATGGCGGATACTTACGGCATAGGAGAACCATATAATCTCTGGAGTTTTAAGCATAGACCAGTGCCTTGTCCATTGGGTATCGGAGTCAGCATCATTTCCTAATCACCTATTTGCAAAATTTTCCTAAGTCACCTATGACTAGACTTCCTAGTAATCACCTAATAGTTGGACTTCCCTACAAATCACCTAAAACAAGACTCCTAATCACCTAAAACACAACAGGACTGTTACGAAAAGGGGAAAAACAACATAACGAAAACATCATGGAAAGGGGAAACACATCACGAAAAACAAGGAAAAATATTTACAAAGATTTACTCCACCTCTGAAAGATGTCCTTTCTGCCTGAAAGGCTTTACTTCTCTTCTCTTGGGTATCGCAGGAGACAAATCTTCAGGGATGAAGATTCTCATATCTTCATACGTCCAGCCAGAGGCACCTTGACAAAAGTTGGAAAATGGCGCAAGGAAGGAAGCAGGTACCACTGAGTCACCAACTTTGTTGTCATTCATCTTTAGGATGTCTCTGGTATCAATCCTTAGGATGTCTTTATCGTCGATCTCTAGAATGTCTTTGAACTCTTCAAACCAATCGATCGTGTTCCACACTTGATTTCTATAATGCCGCAAGTGATCCTTTCTGATCTGAAAATACCCTTTGATTGGCTCATCGATCAACTCCACATCCCCTTTAACACATAGGAGTTCAATTCCCATGTCTTCGGCATTTTTGAGGCCTAATAAAAGTGCCTCTTTTTCAACTTCAGTAAACTCCAATTGCAGGCCATATGACAATGGGTATAATTGTTCTTTAGGGGAGATGATCACTTCCCCTGCTCCTGATTTTGTATTAGAACAACCCTCATCAAACTGTATTGTCCATAAATTTGCATCCTCTGTCGGTCTCTTTTCTAGACAAGCAATGTTCTGGTCTTCACTTTCTATCTCTGACAACGTCACATAATTACCAAGACCTATTCCTTGATAAAGGGTTTGGGGTGGGGGGTTTGGGATTTTCACCACCATGAACTGGGATTTGGGTTCAGGTTCTATCTTGATTTTGCCTTGCTCCATAGGAATAGTTGCAGACGACCAATCTAATTTCATTGCGCCACCAAGATCTCTACAGAAGCTCTGACTCAACAACATCCTGTAGCTGGGTGGAATATCAGCCACTAGGATGGTCATTTTAATCTTTTTCTCTGGGTAAGCTGCCAACCTTACTTGAGTGTTCTTCATTTGTCCGACCAACGGTACTGACTTAGACTGAAGCGAATAACACTCGTTCTGAGTTTCTGTGCAAGAGAGTCCCAATGCTTTCATCACTTGTAGAGGCATTATGTTGTCTGAGGCTCCTAAATCAATAATACAATTACTCAGTTTAAATCCTCCTATATACAAACATATATAGAAAGGTTTAGGCTTTTCTTTCACTAGAATAGATAACTTAAGCAATGTAGGTGGAATTGAAGCTTCTTTCTTCACATGTTGTATTATTCTGTCCAGCTGCTCAGGATGATCATGAAGATATTCCAACTATGAAATCTGCACCGTGTTCTTCATCAAGGCATCTACAATGTCAAACTTGGCTGGAGATGGGTCTTGAGCAACCGCTTTATCATTCTCTTGTTCTCTAGCTCTCCACCTCTCTTCTTCTTTTTGCGCTTGCAGTCTCTCTTCTTCTTCTTTCTGTGCTTGCAAGTGCAAAGCACCTGTAAACATAGGAAAAGAGTGTCTTCCGTGATTTGCTGCAAGAGAGCGGTGGCAGAGGTATTCTTTTTCTTCAATAACGGGTTCAAAATATCCCGCTGCAGAGTCGCCATCGAAGTTGTCCGTCTGCGGTGAGACAACATTCAAACTTGGTGTTGGGACGAAACTGGAACTGGGTGCAGCATCAGCATATCCCATAATCTGATTCATTCTTAAGTTCTCAGGACATGTAGAACTGGTATGTTCATCGGTATCATGAAAGGAACAAAACACTGCGTGTGGTGCAACTTCAACTTTTTGTCTTGGTGGAGGTGCTAGCAACTGCGGCTTGTAACTATTGTAAGGCTGAAAATCATTTCTCCTCGGTTGATACGGTTGTTGAGGTTGATACTGTTGTTGAAGTTGATATTGTGGTGGTGGTAGTGCGAGCATCTCATTGGCTACCTTCTGTAGCAGTGGATCTACAGAACTCTGAACCAGAGGCCTGATTGAATCCTTCTTCATTATGCTAGAAGTGATCATATTATCTTCTAGCTCAATGGCCTGTCTTTGTGCATCTTTCAATTCCGTTTCTTTTGCCATCCTCAAGAAGAAAGCTATCTTTGATGGAAGAGCATTTATGAAGCAGCTCATCAGAATCTCCGGTGATGGATTAAGTGTAGAAGAAATCCGTGTAACAAGACGATTAAATCTTGCTACAAACTCCCTCATGGGCTCATTGCTCTCCATCTTTGAATTTGCAAGTTGGGCAAACAACAAATGACTGCCTTCAGTGGGCTTGAATCTCACCAAGAAATTCTCGATCATAGTTTCCCAGCTTGTGATAATGCCCGGCTCCAGGTGATTGAACCAATTAGCAGCATTCCCAACAAGAGTCTCCACAAAGAGATGCACTGCGATGTCTTCATGTTCCACGTGCAAGATAGCGTAGGCTGTCGAGAAGGCTGAAAGATGATCATCAGGGTGTTGAGTCCCATCGCCATGAAAACGTGGAAAGTGCTTCCTCGACCCTTTAGGTAATTCATGATGTTCCTGCAAAGCCAAAGGTCCAATGATGTTACCCCAAGGTAATGGGGGTGGACGTCTCAGGTTTCTTCCAACATTATTGTTGTTATCACCCATTACTTCTGCTGAATCAAGCAATAGGGTGCCAGATAGTCATACCCGTGACATAAAGCCTAAGCTTTCTTTGTTGTTTTATGCCTCGTGCCCCATGGTGGGCGCCAAAAAACTGTTGGCGTTTAAATTCGCACCTTTGGTATGCGGATTTGAAAACGGACAGCTATGCACAGATAAACTGCTCTTCAAATTAGGAGGGGAAGCTCCCTCTTGCTGATGGTGTTTGAAAGAAAGTAAACTAAACTAAGTTGCTTATCTTTTTGATCAACTTAGAGCACAAGGTTTATTAAACACAAATGCTGCAGCTGAGATTTTCTGATATAAGAAGTTCAACTACGACTAAATTAAACTAAAGATGTTCCTAACCTCTCAAGTAATAGCAGAGCAAGAGAAGCAAGAAATAAACAAGGTAGATTTTCTAACAAAGTACTTCAATAACCTCTCTCTCAAAAAACACCTACACAGTTCACTGTAAGTTGAAATCAAGATCATAAAAGTGGAACATAAATAATGGAAATTTGAGATCTTCGACCAAGGAAAAGAAGGCTCATGATTTTATTACTCAAATCTTTGGAACAAAGCTCACTTCTAACATGCCTTGAACAAGAAATTGCAGCTAAAGAGGCTTGCAAACTTATTCTTAACACAATAGAAAACAACAATCACACTAACTCCTTGTTGGCTAAAGAGGCTCAACAATTTGCTATCACAACACAATTCGAACAATACTTGAGTAACAAATAGAAGGCACAATAGGCTCAGCGATTTGTTCTCACTAGCACGGTTCCTACAAAGTGAACTAAACTGAATAACAACTTGCTGCAATAGAGGCTCGCAATTTGCTAACACAATAACCGTTAAAGAAAACTAATGAGCAAAGGCTCTTATTTTATAGGCAAGCAAAGGAGTAGGGAACCCTAAAATCTCCTTGCTTTCACAATCTAGGGCTTGCTCAGCAAGCAAGCTTTATTAGTAAATCTAGAAAGAAGATAACCTCTAACACCTAAGAAAGCGAGAAAAGCAGGAAATGCCAACTATTACAATTATCTTCTTTCTCTTCTTCAAAGAATGGATAAGAATCGTTCCAAGAATAGAAAGAAAGCAGAATGAAAGCTTTTAGATGAAAGCCGCTTTAAATCTCAATCATATCCGCTAAAAAGTAGGAAACTGGGTCCTGGTCAGGTGCATTGATACTATCTAAGGCAATATTCCGATTCTCCAAGATCTCTTCGCGTTTTGTGATCAAACCTAGAGGATCTTTCACTTCTTCAGCTGCTTTATGAGTTTTGTTCTTGAAAAACATCGCTTCCCCAAAAGATGACTCACCAATTTGATAACTTGGCGGCTCTGCAACTTTATGCTTTTGACACTTCGCTTGATTTCCAACAGAAGAGTATTGCACAACTCTTTTCTGATACCTTTCCTTTTTTCATATCACACCTTCTCTCGTTCTTCAGCTGAGATGATGAAGTTTTGACATAGTCCGATTCAGTCTTAAACTCGAGGAGTGTACTCCATATTGAAAACCTTGAAGAATGACTGTAAACTCGCCTATGTTCAGACAAGTCTTGAGCAACTTTCTATTTTTAGAATGTTGGTTTTTCATCTTCAAATGGACAAATTTTGGAATTTTTTCTGAGATATGGGTTTTGCTCAGAACTTCGTTGCAAGACAACCCAGATCGTCCATTTTTGAAAATCTTGAATTTTGACTGAAAAAGTAGCAAACCCTAATTTCTTCAATTTTTCACTGAAAAAGCGGCACCTGGTTTTGTTCAGAATACAATTTGGAATGAACCCAGTTGATCGATATGAAAACATCATGGATCGAAAAAGCCAACCTAGAATTTGAAATTTTCTTGAAAAGCTGTGATATGGGTTTTCTTAAGGCTGTTTTGAGAGGACCAGATGATCAAAATTTGCAAACTCTGAAGATTTCATTGACGTGCAAGGAAAAAGCAACTGCTGCAACTTGACGAAAATTTCTTGAAAGATTCTTCAGAAGAACGAGTTGAGCAGACCCAGAAGGCTGAAAATTGAAATCTTTGATCTTCTCCTTCAAAAATTTGATCTTCTGAATGAAAAAGCAAGATCTTCTGTTGCTGGTTTGAAAATTATTTATGAAAATCAGCAACCTTGGGCTCTTGAATCTTGAAATAAAACCTCAAAGTTGCTGCTCCACTTTTCTTCTTTGAATGCTACCTGCAAAAATGATGAAAACTGAATGGAAGAGATGTCTTAAATAGATTTAGGGCTTGAAATAGTTTTGCTTTCTTTTGTTTTAATCCATGCAAACCCTAAAACCTTCTCATGCAACGAACTTGGACATTCACTTCAACTTGCAATTTTGAATCTTTTGAAAACTTTGAAAATTTCACTAAGGCATTGTAAGTTGGGCGCCTTTCTTGACTAGAGGCGCCCATTTTCTCCAGAGTAAGCCACTTTTTGAGAATTTTCAACTTTTCTTCCATTTTGACCCTTGGTTTGACCTCGATCTTTGGCTTCTAGATTGATCTGATGAACGAGCTGGATGATTCATCGCGTAGACTGACTGATTCTGAGAAAATTGTTCTAGAGGCACCTTTGGCGAAAAACTTCGTTTGGACCTTCAAATTCATGGGAGCCCATTTCCTCCAGGGGCTCCGAACTTTCACAGTGTTAGCCATTTTTTCATGATTTTCAATTCCTTCATTCCCTTTGATCTTCTGATGAAATCTCGATTCTGGGAGTTATGCTGATTTGATTGACTGACCGTAAACTCCATTGGATAGCTCAACTAAAACTGACGAAGTGATCTTAGAAGCCGTATTTACAAATTCTAACATCTCAGGGCTCAAAATCTTGGGTGCCCTTTCTCTCCAGGGGCGCCCAACTTAAGCAGACTTACCCATTTTTCACTTTCTTCATCCTTTCACTTCTACAGATGATCTCACCTGGTCTGGTGATCTGGAACTCAGATTGACTGACCGCTGGGCTTGTCGCAAAGCTGAGAGGATTTTGGAGGGGGTTCTCTGGGAGAGATTTTGTCGAAAAGTGAAATTCAGGCCCTCATAAGTTTGGGTGCCCATCTTGACTGGGGGTGCCCACTTCCACCAGACTTAGTTTATTTTTTTATTTTCCTGTGTTTACTTCTGAATCTTCATTCATAACCTTTGTCGGACCCTCTGTTCGGTGCTTCAGATCTGGTGACTGTGACCTCCGATAGGCGTGCTGAGTATCTCGTTTGAAAGCTGCATCAACCATGAAGAAATCATATTAGACACTCATCTGCAAATTCATCTGATAGACCCCCTGAAAACTTGGGCGCCCTTCTTCACCAGGGGCGCCCACTTTATTAACACTTAGTAAATTTTTGATAATTTTCAACTTTCCTCGTTCTGACCTCTGTGCAGATCTTCCCTGTTCAGTGTTGAATTCTGGTTGACTGGACGATCTGTTGACTACACCGTTGGATCCATTGTGAAGCTGACAAAGAATTGAGTAACTTTGACTGGAGGCATAAACCCTAATTTCATCTTCTGATGCCCTAAAAAGATGGGCACCTATTCTCTCCTGGGGCGCCCATGACAAGCAGACTTAGTCAAAATCTGGGAGATTTCACCTTCCTTCTTCATTCAACATGCATGTTCATCATTTTGTCTTCTGTTTGATGCTTGATCATTGAATCTAACACCTGGCAGCCGACTGACCTCCATTGATGACCTTGGAGCTCCTCATATACTTTTGAAAAAGTAGAATAGACCCACTAGGGCAAAACTGATTATTTTAAGATTCTGACTGTACCAGCCTGATATGGACGTATTTTGAGCCAATCAAAATCAGTTTGGACCCTGATGGACCAACTTTCTATTTTTAGAAACTTTTGCCAGTATCCATTTCCAAAGAAACCCAGAAAAACCCAGAAAACGTTACTAATTTTAGAAAATTTCTAAAAATGGTAGTTTTCCTAAAATTTAGGGATGAAAAACTGAGATCTGGGTTTTGTAGGTTAAGCTGCTTTGAGCAGACCCAGATCGTCAGAATTTGAAAAATTTTAACCCCTCATGCAAGACATGCAACCCAAAATTTGACCTTTTTGACTGATTTAACAAGACTTTTACTCATTTCTTCAAAATGTCGAAGTGTAACAAAAATTTTAATTTTGGGGTACAACACAAGATTAAGAAGTTAGTTACAAAACTTGTGACACCTAATTGCACAAGTGCTTCCCATTTGGTTTGATCTCTCGTCAAGTTGGGAACTCAATGATGACTATAAATAACATCTTCTACAACTAGTCTTACCCAATCAATTATGTCTATGCGTCCAAAATAAGGTCAAGGTAATGGGCCATGTAAGGGATGCAAAATATTGATGAAAGTCTTTCTTGAAGCAATCTCTTAGCTACCACATAGGTCATTGTGTTTTCAATGACAACTTGTACTGAATTCTCAATGACTATTTTTAAGACAATATCCTCTAATGTCAAGCCCAAAGTTTATGAATTATTTACTTTCTAGATGTATTAATTCAATTTAAGAAAACCATCTCAAAATTTGAACCCTCTAGAAAGTTAATAAGGGTGTAATTCTTTGAATTCATCTATCCATATGAAATCATGGTGGATACAAACTTTTGACACTTCTTTTTTTCTTCCAAATTTGTCTTTGCATTAACAACAATATTTTGGATAAATTGCACTTAAGAATTTTGGGGAGGGAGCCTTGTACCTTTTTCCTACAATTGTCAATGTCATCACTATACACTCTCAATATGAGCTCTTCACCTTGTCAAAAGGAAGGTTATTGTAATATCAAAAAAATGCACGCCTCATTTTTTTTCTTTGTGAGCCTCCTTGTTCCACCCTATACCTTGTGATCAAGGTTGTGCTCCAAGTTTTTTTTAGGTACAAAAAATTCCCATTAATGAACTATGTTGGAGCTAGATGAAGTAGATATTTTGTGTATACATGGACCATGATTAGAGCCCACAATATTTTCATATTTGTACCTTTGTTTCCTATGCCAAGTCAATATTAATGGTTATTTCTATGGGTGTATTTTATCTTGCCCTTATGTATTTTCTTCTAATCTAACTAATGCTAAGGATAATTGCATTTCTATTTTTCCTCTTCTATAGTTTTTTCACATAGCTTAGCATTGTGGCAAGGATTACATATGAGATGGCACTTGAGGAAAATGATGCCTTCATTAAAAAAAATTGAAGGTGCAAATCTGAAATCACATTTATTTGGATTAGTCTAATTATGACATATTTCTAAGAAGCATTATATTTTCCAATAGTTGATTTCCACATATTGATGTTCAACTTCATGTGAAACTAGATAATAAAAAATAATTATTTAAGCACATACACGAAAAAAAAACATTAAATACATTTAAAATGTAATTGAATAACAATAACATTGATTAATTTAACCAAAATAATAGTTTTTTTCCCTAAACCATAAACACTACATACAAGGAAAAAACTAGCAATTTTGTTTTTGTAACTAGTTTAAATCATCAATAAAAAATTATGAAAATCAAAGTCGATTCTCTTAGAAAGATCTTACATATTTGGGGAAAAAATAATTAACCCTAAAACTCGAAATTCCAAGTGCATTTTCTATAAAATCACTTCAATTCACTCAAGGGATGCTCAAATCATGTTAGAGCTTCAACTATGGGCTTGCAAGGCTTAAATATACGGAACATTGCTTAATTTCAATGTGAAAACCACATCTAATTGTGTATGCACATCATGTCCATGTCCCATGGTTTTTAAGGTTGGATTCATCAAGTACTCGTGCGAGTTTAGTACTAAAACTCTAAATGTTCTTTCTATAAAACTAGCAAGTGTTTATTGTAAAAACTCACTAGCAATTCTCTTACTTTGAATACTCACATAATGCATAGCAAGTATTCCATCTATACTACTATCATCTTTTTACGAGAGATGAAAAGCATGGATGGTAGGTATATAAAACATAAGCCTCTACACCACCATAGAATGTAAAGGAGACTCAATAGAGGAATAAAAGGGTGTGTATTCTCATGGATCAAATAAAATATAACTTGTTGGAGTCATTACTTAAAGTTTTAGAGGATTTAAACTCTACTATGAGGTGGTTATAATCGGGTAAATGATTAAGTCAATAGTTGTATAGTGTGATTGTTAAATTGTGGTATTGTTCTTGTCATCAAGGTTCAAATCTCATCGGAATGTTATTGTTGAATGTTTATATTGGGGATGAGGTCCCTGTTTGTGACCTCACCAATTCATAGCTTCGGGTCAAAAGCATTTACCTATTTAATAAAAAATGGGAATGATTGAAGAATGAAGAATTAGACACACTTCTAAGAGCAATATCAATTAAATTTTAAGTCCAAATTCAATTAAAAGGCCTCCAAATGCAAAGATAAATGCACAGAAATGTGGATGGTCAAAAAATAATTTGCAAATGGATTTTACAAGTTTCAGAGTATTTAAACCTCGATATGAGGTGATTACAATTGGGTAAATGATTGAGGAGCAAAGTATTAGACACACTTCTTATAGCCATACTAGCTAGATTTTGGGCCCAAATTCAATAAAAAGGCCTCCAAATGCAAAGATGAATGCACACAAATATGGATGATCAGAAAACAATTTGCAAATGAATTTTAAAAGATTTAGAGGATTTAAACCTCACTAATATGAGGTGATCACAATTGGATAAACAATTGAAAAATAAATTATTAGCTACACTTCTAAGAGAAATACCAATTAGATTCAGGTCCAAATTTAATTACAAGACCCCAAATGCAAAGTTTAATGCACACAAATATAGATGAACATAAAATAATTTGCAAATGTATTTTAAAAGTTCCAAAAGATTTAAATCTCACTATGAAATGATTACAATTAAATAAATGATTGAGAAAATAGAATATTAGATACACTTCTAAGAACAATATCAATTAGATTTTGGACCAAAATACAATCAAAAGCTGTCCAAATACAATACTAATTACATTTTGGACCAAAATTCAATCAAAAGACATCCAAATACAATGATGAATGAACACAAATACGGGTGGCCAGAAAGCAAATTGTTTTATCAGAAGTGCATCTGAACCTGTGGGTTCTTTAACCTCCTCCCATAAGCCATCATTGACCGAGTTATAATTGAGATTTAACGATAAAAAGGAGAAGAGAACGTGGATGAAAGTAGACATGTGAACATGGCAAGCCTTCGACACAGGGAAAAGATCCAATCATCGTACATCATATTTGATCGAGCGTCATCTGCATATCTTTGAAACTTGACATGGAATTGAAACTCCAACAAGAAAATGATTAAAGAAAAAAAGGAAAATGAGGGCCCATCTGGTGAACAACCAGAAATCATTAAGAAGATTGAGTCCTGATTCTATTATGACAAGAGTGCTAACATTAGACAGTCGTCAATCAAGATAAACCCAACTGCAGTCATGACCCCAACAGATATAATATAAATGAACCTGTGAGAAACTTAAAAATGGGTGGGTCTCAACATACTACATTGAAGGTGGTCAAGATCTCCTGAGCCTTCCAAAGGCAAGTTTCCAATCCACCTGGAAAGCAATTGAATCTTTCAAGCTCTAGCACTCTGTGTGAAAGGTGTCGACATTTAGAGAGTCATGGATTCATCAACATCCAAAGGTAGGATTCCAAATAAAGGTCTAGGATAAAATTGTGTAGTGGAACCAAACCTGGTCAAGAAGGAAATATTCAGTCCTGCTGCACCTTTTTGAGGTACAATAAAGAAGATTAATGGAAAAGGAAAGGAAATAAATGTAGAAAGTGAGTAATGTTGTCAATTCAGAAAAGATAAAATGGGTCATTTTGATTTTTCATGGTTAGTTCATGATGGTGGTTGCATGAAATAATTATTAAAGTAAGAAATATCATTTAATGGTATTAGATTGTTGTAAATTGTGTATATTAGTAACAAATAAATGCAACAATTTATTTACAAAGATGTTTGGGTAGCAGGAATAATGCTCTAATTTTAAATATAACTATTGAGTTTAATTGTAAAGATCTTTTGACTTCCCATCTTTTAGTTCTATATTACAATAATTAATTATGAGCTTTAGTTTTATTTTGCAATCCTTCACAACTAATACTCTATGTATTTCTCTTGATATTTGAATATTAATTGTTTGCCAATTACTTAAATTAAATTTTGAATTGTCTTTGATGAGTACAAACTTATACTAGGGGGGTGAATTAGTATAAGATAATCTTTTACTTATTTAAAATTTAACAACCACAATAATAACAATCATGCAAGATCTAGCAAATAAGAAAACACAAGATTTACATGGAAATTCTTTCAGCAAAAAATCATAAGGAAGGACTACTTGGATCTACTATCCAAATCCAACCATAAAATAAAATTTTCTTACAAAAAATTGTAGGCACCAACCCACTAAAGACACAAATCCCCACTATTAAGCACAAACTTAGCAAGAGACAAATCTCTTCAATTAGAAGGCGCCAACCTCCAAATAGACAAAGTTTTTGCCTTCTTGGATATTGCTTCTTCAATAGATGATGATAATTTGAATTTCCTTCATAAAATATGTTTATAATTGATGCAAGATTTTTCACACATGTACTCTCCTTCAAAAATCTGCTTGTATTAGAATGATACCACATTTTTCACTGACTCCAACTCCAACTTCTACTCTCTTATTTTATATCCCCTTTATGCCTCTTCATGAAGAGAGGCAATCTTTCCCAAGGGATACACCCTTTTCAAAAGGAGGTTCCCTTTTTTTACTTAAAGTGGGATAAATTGTCCCTAGACTTGGGTGCTAAGGCGAATGGGGTTGACTAGCCCAATAAATTCAAACAAAATATTTTTCTTTTAATTTTTTTAATTAATTAACTTGTTCATAATTTTCCTCCTTTGGCATTAATAATAAATTATAAGACATTAATTCTCTTTTGACATCAATGACAAATATTTCCAACAATCTCCCCCTTTGTGATTGATGGTAACCTTGCAAAGAAATGATTTATAAATGCAACAAGAACACAATTATCCCCCTTCATGTAATTCTCCCCCTATGACATCAATGGAAAAGACATCACGAAGTTGAAAGATAATGCAATAATTTTCTCCCCCTGAATTCGTGCTTCTCCTCAAGAACTTAATGATTGGTTGAAATCGATATCACTCCCAATTTCTGCCTAAGATACTCAAAAATCTCTTTTGGAAGGGGCTTTGTGAAAATATTTGTGATTTGTTCTTTTGTGGCAATGTATTGCAACTTGATATGTTGATCTACTACCTATTATCTTAGGAAATGATACTTGATAGGAATATGCTTTATCCTGGATTGCATAACAAGATTATTTGAAATATTTATTGCACTAGTATTATCATTAAATATTGAAATTGGATGATTATATTCTACCTTCATGTTTTTAATGTTTTGCTTCATCCAAAGAACTTGTATGCAACATGACATTGCTTTTATGTATTCTATCTCTATTATTGATAAAAAAAATGAAAGCTTGTTTCTTGCTTAACCAGGATACTAGAATGTTGCCAAGAAGTAAAGCGCATCCACTTGTACTCTTCTTATCATCCACACTACATACCCAATTTGCATCTATATATGTTACCAGAGTGAAATATTTACCTCTTGGATACCACAAACCAAAGTCCAACATTCCCTTTAGAAATTCAAATATTATTTTGATTTCTTGCACATGAGTTTATTTTGGTGTTACTTGAAAATGTGTTATATCATGCCTATCACTTGTATAATGTTTGTCCTTCATCTTGTCACATATAGTAGATTGCCAATCATGGACCTATATAGTGTCTGATTTTCTTTGGAAGATTTATCATCTTTGCTTAATTTCGACCCGGTGACTATGGGTGTGCTAACTGGTGCACAATCTACCATTCTATTTTTTTCAAGATCTTCTTGATGTACTTGATTTGTGAGATAAATATGCCTTTGTTGGATTGAGAAATTTGTAAAATAATAAATAATGAGAAGTTATTGAGCATAGACATCTCAAATTCTTTTTTCGTATCCTTCACAAAATCTTGACACATTTTGTTACTACTACCTCTAAAGATGATGTCATTTACATAAACCACAACAATCAAGTAGTTTTCACCTTCAATATTGATATAGATATTACTATCAACAATTCCTCTTTTGAAGCCTTGTTGTTGTAGATATTTGTCAAGTCTTGAATACAAAGCTTTGGGGGCTTACTTTATCCCATAGAGTGTTGTCTTCAATTTGCACAAATAATCCTTATTTTCTGATAATAGTAACCCTTCTGGTTGTTCATTGTATACCTCTTCCTTTAAATTATGAATGAGGAAGGCTAACTTAACATTTATTTGATAGACTTTAAAGTTATTGAAACAAGAAAATTCCAAGAACATTTTGATAGCTTCTTGTAGAAATCTAAATATATCCATACCCAACCACACTTGACTTTACCACATTCTATTTGTTAATAGTATTTATTTATTTATTTAATTCATCCTTATCTTACTTTTAATTAAATAAATTTATATTTATTTAATTAAATCTAGTCTTAGCCCCTAAACCTTACAACTAAATAAATTAACTTATACCTACTTAATTAATTTATTTAGGCTAATTAACCTTCATTACCATTTTCTTATTATTTAATTCCACCTCACTCTCAATCCTCTCACTCAATCCTAGCCCTTGAATCCATCTACATGGATCAAGGTCTAAACTTGTCAATGAAAAGTGTCCTAACCTACCTATCCTACCCTTTTCTCATACATGTGTGAGCATACCTCTCACACATGTGAGGCCACCCTACCTCTTACACATGTCATAGACATATATATTTCATGTTCTTCCCAATGTGTTCTCCAAAATGCATGAGCATACCATTATCTTACACCTTTCATCTTGTGACACTTGTCACAAGGCTAAGCCTCCATCATCTCATTCAATATTGATCCTCCATTTAGTCAATGCATCTTGCCCATTGATATCCCCCATCAAAAATTTATAAATTGAGACATTTGATCTCATTTTGTAAGGAGGCTACCATCATCATATCCTTATGCTACTATTTTGTTCTATCGATCTTTAATCCCAATATTATGCTACTGGTATAAACAACTACATTCCATCCAACTACAATATCAAAAGGAGCACATCAAGTAGACATGGGTGCATCTATTTCAGCTCAATCCATGGGGTGAGAAAGGTAAAAGACAAGGTAATTATTCATTATTGCATTTATCTTAAGTTTTATGTCTTTCACCATTTTATCATTTTTACTTGAGTATGCTTAGTGGGACCCACGTCCCTTAAACTAACCAAAATTTAAGTTTTTGTGCAATTTTTTACATTGTAGATAGTAGAACAATGATTTTGATTGTGTTTCAGTGCCTTTGACTATGGGATCAATGCCTTTGCATCATGGTTTAGCACCTATGTTGGTTCAGTGCCCTTGTAGACTACATCAACACCTCTATTTGAAAATGTTTTTATTGAATTTTTTGGTGTTTACTAACAACTTTTTTATCTAATTTACTACACAAGTGATATTTTTAGAACTTGTTGGGTGTTGTGCTTTTCTATTATTTGTAGTATTTTGAAAATTTTCTCATAGGTGTTTTGGATCAACATCTATGTAGACTACTTCAACACATTCACTACTTCAATTCCTCTGCATCCTGGTTCAACACTTTTGTTGGTTCAGTTCCTCTACTCTGTGCTTTGGAACCTTTGTTTTTCTTCTTATTTTTTCCATTTTTTTGTTATTTTTCCTAATATTTTTGGTCACTAATTAGTTGTGTAGTTGTCCCATTCTTTTCCAAGACCTTGAAAGAGCAAAAACTACTAACATTTGGTGTAGGATCACTTGATGAAGGTTTTGTCTTTATTACTAGTTAGTCGCACTAAGGTAGACTAGTGTGAATTAATCTTTGTTTTTATGTTAAGCCCTCTTAAGTGTATGCTCTCTCCTCACACCCTTGGGTGAATTTTCTAATCAAAAGATTAAGTTGGTCACTTCTTTTTGCATCATTGTAGTTTGTAAGATCTTGGTTGATCAAAAACACTTGGATCATTCCTTTTAGGAGGCCTTCCTTGGTATTTCATCACCTCAATGGATAACCTGAACTCTCGTGGTTTGACAGAGTATAAAGAGCAAGAGGTGAATTGAAATATACCTCTCTTAGAAGTAGGATCTTTTCAATCTTGTCTAAGCCCCCAAGAAATTTATACCTTGGGGAAATGAAGTTGGAGAGTGGGTTGCCCTCTCCTCCCAATTTTTTGACATTATTCTCTTTCATCTATGGATTTGGCCTCACGTACCCTTGAGGTATTTGGAGGACTCCCTATTAACCTTGTTAATCCTATTTTAATACCTTTCAAACATTGCTTATTATGGTGTAGGGTACAATATAATGTCCAAAGTAACTCACCATGTACTTTCTTGAGTAGAGGTGGAAACTCCTTGGGCAAGATTTTAGGACATCCAAGGAAAGAGAAAAGGTGAGCCCTTGGGCCACTAGATCTCTAGTTATTGACTCTTGAGAGATATGAAACTAGCACCAACCTTGAGGTATTAGCCTTTGGATGGTGGGCCTACATCAATTTTACACTCCTATTTGAATAATTCTAGGCTTGTTCAAGTGCTTGGTGTGTCTTCTTTCCAAAAATCAGTGCTACCTATTAGTTTAACTCCCTCTCAATCTAGTTTGTTTTTTTGATGTTTTCAAGTCCACCCCTTAGTCAAGAAAGCAAAAACCTTCAATCCAAACTCTACCATCCAGTCCTTTCCTCCAAATCCTTCATTTATTCTTCCAATCCAATCCTTAGTGCATCCAAATCACCCTAAACTTGTCATAAATAAATCATCCAATTTGAAAATGCAATCAAGATCATAGTTTAGTGCCTAAGCCTATTTTAGCACCTAAGATTTATATTTTAATCTCTAAGTTGCCTATTTCAATTCTTTTATTGGTTCAACACCTAAGTAATCTATTTTAGTGCCTAATCAAATCCCTTTTAGGATCATGTTTCAATGCCTTCACCATAGATTATAACTTTTTATGGTTTTAGTTCCTCTACACTATGCTTCAATGCTTGTGTTATTTCACCTCAAAACCCAAAAAATTGACTCCACAACTTGATCACCTCCATTGAGAAAGGTTTATGTTTCATTAGTAGTGACCTTACACAAACCTAGTTGTATAATCAACCATCTATAAATTTTAATCATCCATAAACCTCCTTCATTCATCCCCAATCAATACCAACTCAACCCAAACCATAAACCCTAACCCTAAATCCTCAAACCTAAACTAATCAACCCTCTTACCTCCTACATATATGTCAATCCCTATTTTAGTGCCTCCATAGGTTCTAATCTCTCTTTCATCACTTGGATAGGTGCAAATACCTATTCCAACTCTTAAATATGCACCAATCCCCCTTTCAATACATGCATAGGCACTAATCCCCCTTTCAATGCTTGCATAGGCACCAATCCCCCTTTTAGCACTTGCATAGGTGCTAATCCAAATTTTAGTGCCTGCAAAGGCACCAACACCTTTCAACACCTACAAAGGTGTTGAAATAGTTTTCACATGCACTGAACTAGGTGTAGACACCATTTCAAGCCACTTTACACCTTTTCAAACATTCATTTAGATTACCAAAAAATATCCAAGGGATTTTTCCCCAACCCCTATATGTGGGGATCATGTTTTCCTCCCCACAACCCCTATCATTGAGGTGGGTGTACCAAACCCATTTGGACTACCAATTATTTTATTTTAATTATCCTTAACCATCCTAATAATTTATACTAATAATCCCTAACCCCATCCTAATCATCCCTAATCCTATGCTAATCAACCCTAATCCCATCCCTAATCACCCTTATCATCTCTAATCTCATCCCTAATCACATTCATCAAACCTAATTGTATCCCTAATCACCCTCATCAACCCCAATATCATCCCTAATCACCCCTAACTGCATCCTCCATCTTCATCATTAAGTCCTATTCTTCTAATCCCCAATCCATTTCTAATCCATCATCCTAATTCCTATCCTCATCTAAACCCAAATCCTCCTCCAAATATAATCAACCCTCATCCTCTAATCTTACACCAACCACATCCTAATCCACTTCTCAAATTATCCTTTTATCCCAAAATTGAGCTTAACCAAATCCAAACTCTGAGTTTCAATAAATCCCCCATTCAATCCAACTTGTCCTCATACCATCTATCACTATCCCCTTTCACACATCTCAATCCAATCCAATGGCATGTCTTCTTTATATACCTCCCCACCAATCATTGATGATGATGAGGTTAGTATTTTTGACCAACTCAAATATGATTCTTATGAGGATAATAAAAGTTTTTAATCAAAAGGAACTATCTCCATCCACTAGTTCCATCATTTCTCACTACTTCAACAATGATTAATATTCCATGCTTAGATAATTCCTTAGTCTTTATGTCAAACTTCCATCCTTGCTACCTCCATCCAATCCCAATAAATCTCCTATTTCTTTTCCTTCCCCTTTCTTTCACAAGGGAAACCAACCATCTATCCAAAATTCTCCTCCAACCCCATACACATCCCAAATCCCCACCCCCAAATCCTTTTCAAGATCATCATCCTCATCCTCAATTTACCAATCTATGGAAATCTCCACTTCTTATTCCGCTTGCACATCTCCCACATCCTCACAATCCAAATCACTCTAATCGTACAAATCCACATCATCTCATGTCTCCATGAATTTCTCAAATGAATATTATTCAAGGAGCCTAAATCCCCACCTCCAAAAAAAATTGTTCTATCTTCTCATTTCATGCATCTGCATCCATCCCCCCAACATAAAAATCAACCCTAATTCCCTAAACCTCATGAATCTCCCATCCCTCCATCTAACCAATTTGAAGAGTCTATCCAACCTTCATCACCTCTTATGCCATCCATACCAAATGAACAATGTCAATCTATTGATCCAAATCATACCAACATAGGTTCCCCTACATATCAAGCTCAAAGTATCCCTCCCATTCCATCTCATAATCCATATCCAAATCATGATCAAAGCACACCATCTCATCTAATGATCCTCTCCCCTCTTATGATCAAGATACCCCTCCTACTCCACCTAATGACCCCCTTCCTAATCAAGATAAAAGTATACCATTCACTCCACAACATGGTCCCTCAACAAGTCAAGATCAAAGTGTCCTTTCCTCTCCTTGTCATGATCTCAATCTATCTCAAGATCAAACGGTTCCTCCATCTCATAATCTTATCCCTTCCATACCATCTCCCAATCCCTCTCCAAGTCAAGATCAAAGTGTCCTTTCATCCCAATCTCATGGTCCCATCCTTATGCCATCTTATGATCCTCCTCCATCTCATGGTCCTACAACAATTCAAGATTAAATGTTTATTTTTTGTAGGAAGATGGAATACAAGTGATTATTAATGATGGTATATATATATATAAGTAAATCATTGCTAAGGGGAAACACCTTGTATTACTTTAAAAAAGATATTACATATATTTCTTGATTTTTGGTGTATCCATAGTCATTGACCTTCACCCATACACCATTCTCGACATTGACTTTGTAGAAAAACAACTTTACAACCCTACCCAACCCTTTCACTTGTTTTAAAAATGATCTTGCAACAAAATGGCCAGAGACCAGACTCGAGACTAACTCATACTATTCAATTTAATCTACCAGATTAAAAGCAAATACCAAAAACATTTTTACAGAGCCCTATCTTGCTCATTTGTCTTCATCCTTTATTTCCTCCCTCTTCATGAATGTTAGGTAATCTGCTATCAAAGGGAAATCTACACCGCAATTGAGATTTGTAGGGCTTTTCACCTTGGCTTTCAAGACTTTTCCGTCATTTTCTGCCCATTCCAAGCTCCCAATATTCATCATCATCTGCTACCAATTTAGTAGTTGTCCCTTCTTCTACTAGATACTTATGTACCCACCCCTTGGGTGGGGTTTTCATCATATTTTCTTCCCTAAGTAGGAACATTATGCTTCATTCCTTTTCATCCCACAGCTTCACCAACCCTACTAGGTTAAGAGACTTGTCCACTATAAATTTCTTGACCTCTACTCCATTTCCAAGCGACATATAATAATTATGTGGCAGTAGAACCATCAACTTGTCATCCATGTTGTCTAGGGCTTCATCAATATCTCCTAGCATGGAATGAATGAAGACCATTTGACACAATTTCTTGGCCCTTGCCTTGGGAACTCCCATGTATAGTAGCATCTCCAAGAACATGGCTGATATGTCTATATTTTCCATGAATTTATGGTATGCTAGAAAAAATTCCCTCCCCACAATTTTCTTTGTCTCCCAGAGCACCACGTGGTGGGATGAAACCAATACCCCTTTTAGTCTTTTTTCCATCACCTCATGATGGAAGGACTATTGTTGTTTTGTTGTGTTAGAAATTAGCAAGGTATCCATTTTCCTTCTTTCTCATACTACTAACTCAACCTCGCCAACTCAACTCAACCTCATCTTTGCTTATGCAACCACTAGCTTTGGCTTTTTAATAAGAGACAACCTTACCCCATCATAATGGAAAGCTTGATGTCCGTGATGTTTAAATGTTGCCTTCAAATCTGCACCCTGGCCAAGGGATATGAATTTAATTTCCAGTTTAAGGTTGTGCATCGCTCATCATTTCTCCTACCTCAGAATTTGTTACCGTGTCCTACGCCTTTCCTTATATTAATGGTTGATGTCTTATCATTTCTTCCACTCCAAATTTGGCCATTATTATGGTACATTCCCTTTTTCACTACCAATTTGTCCAGATCATCAGCTCTGCCTTTTTTCCTACTTGTGATTTAATTTCCCATCATCTGGGAATATTTTGGTCTATCCTTCCCTTTGATTGTATGTCTCTTCTACTGCCTGCTTTACCAACTTATCTTCCATGTTGTTCCCTTCCCGATATACATGGCTTACTTGGAAGGCATCAATTGTTTTTGTCAATTGTTTTATGGGATGCAGTAGATGGTTTATTTTCCAATTTGGTGCACTGTTCCTATGAATTGCACTAATTGTGATAAGAGATTTTCCCTCCAGATGGATGTGTTTCACACCTAGTTCTAGACCCAGTTGTAGTCCAATTAGTGCTTCTCTAAATTTTTCTTCATTGTTAGTGCACAACCCCAAGTAATGGATTTCTCTACTAAAACTTTTCCTTGTTCATAACGAGCTATACAACCAGTCCTCCTCAGACTTGGGTTACAATGGGAGGCTCCATCAAAATTAATTTTGACCCAACCTTCCTCTGGTGCCATCCACACTACCTCCTTTCTTTTTCCCTTTTGTGAATCAGACCTACTGATTCCATTGAGCAATGGAGGTTTCAATCCACTGAGTAGTTTCATCATTTTTTCATCTGAGCTGGTGAAAATTATCTGCTTTATAGCCTTGCTATGTGCATCTTCATTGAAGAGTTCTATGATTTCCCCCTCGATCTTGGCCCATAGCCTTTCCACTTCCATTTCTTTACCTTGAAAGATTCTTTTGTTTCTCTCCTTCCAAATCTCCCATATGACTGTAGATGGAGTGGCCTACCATATCCCTCCAAATATTGAGTTTTTGTGTTTGGATGGCCACATCTTGAACCAAGTGTCAATGTATGTCGGCATGGGGCATTACAAATTTAATTTACCCCTAACAAAGTTATATCAGGCATTCACATATGGGCATGTCAGGAGTAACTGATCCACTATTTTAGGGTTATTTTTGCACATCACCCATCTTCCAGGACCTTGAATTCTAAATGTTGCTATTCTATCTTCAGTGAGAATTCACTTTTGAATTGCTAGCCATGAGAATACCCCTGCTTTGGGGAGGTAGTTTTTTCCCCAAATCAATGTACATGGCTATGCCTTGCAATTCCCAACTCTTTGATTTTGTACCCAAACTTTAATTTATAAGTACCTATGGTCGATCCACACCATCGAATGACATCCCCCTCATTGGAGGGGTTAAAGTGTTTGTTTTTGAGAATTTCTCTCAATGTGTCTTTCTAAGCTTGTGGGGCATTGAGTTCCTAAAGAGAATTCCAATTCCAACTAGTTACTCCATTTTATTGCATTACCTTCCCATAATTACTGACCTTGGATCCTCAAAATCAAGTTGATTCTGCCTTGATTTCTACCATTCCCAGTGTATTATCTATAGGCGACTTGCCACACCATGAATCACTCCAAAAGGATTCACTTCTCCCATCTCTGATCTCCCATGTGACATGCTTAGTCACTATGTCCATGCACTCCAAAATGTAATTCCAAATCATAGACCCCTTTGGTGGTGCAATTATGGTGAGGATCCGGGTGGGGTCATCTGAGTCTAGGTACTTTCTTCTCGAGATCCTTACCCATTTTTGCTCTCCTCTTGCATATAATTCCTAGAATTTTTTTGCTCCCATTGCTTGATTCATTATTGCTAGTTGTTTTAATCCTACTCCTCCTACCTCCTTTGGAGTGCAAATTTAATCCTACTCCTCCTAGTACTAAATTTACCATTAGGAATCTTCCTAGCAATGAAAGCCACTTCCCTTTCCAAGTTCCCAATTTTCTTTTGTAGCTGTTTATAAAAATTTTCTAGTAGTATTTTTTATTTATCCCTACAAACAAAGGCATGCCCAAGAAGCACCTAGGAAAGGTTTCCACCTTTAAGTTCAATATTTTTATCAGGTCTCTTTGTAGACTCGGTTGAGTGTTGAGGAAGAATACTTTAGACTTTCCCCAATTTATACTTTGCTCGGATGCCTTACAGTAGTCATCTAGGAAGGTCTTGATCACCTTGGCTTCGTTCCTACTTACTAACCCAAACAAGATGGCGTCATCTGCAAACTGTTGGTGTGTAGTGCATTCCATACCATTTGTTGCATGAGCTCCAGCCCATTTTCCTTCACTCCTCAAGGTTTGGATGCCTCGTCCTAATATTCTACCATGATTATGAATAGGAAAGGTGAGAGGGGGTCACCTTGCCTTAGACCTCTTGATGATGCAAAAAAATCCATGTGTTGCTTCATTCACTAGCATAGAGAATTTGGTAGCTGAGATTCAACTCTTTATCCAATTGATCTAATTTCCATTGAATCCAAACTTTCCCAGTACTTCCACCAGAAAGTTTCTGCCTAGGGTGCTGCCACAATACTATGTCTCACTTTTGGGATGTGCTGATTTTTGCCTGAAATCACTATTTTTAGAAAAACACTAATGATTTAAGTCTTGAGGGGCTCCATCTAAAGGGTTTTAATTAAAAACAAATAGATAAGACCCCCTTAGATCAAACCTCCTTGGATAGAACCCCTATAGTATTAAATCATACCCACAATGGAGTCTCCTTCACAACTATCAAAATGTTGGAAAAAAAACCACTTTTTCTTTACCTTTTGAGGGATTGAATAACATCATTTAAAAATTATATTTTTCAAGATTATAGCCCTTGAAACTAGCTTTCCAACAAGTATAGGTTTGATATATTTTCATTTTATCGTGTATTGAATTTTTAATTTTTACTAAACATAGGTTTCTCTTTGAACATCAAGCTCTTTGTTGTGTGGAGGTGGAAAAATAGTAAACCATTGTAAAAAAAATTCAAAAAATACCCATTCCCTAGATATTGATTTCCTTATTTCACCCAAAAAAGAAAAATTGGATTTTGATATATACACAAAAAGTTAGGTTGTATGACACACATGTATGTCCAAATTATAGTTACAGTGACTTCAAAAATTAATTTTAAAAAAATATGCAACAAAAAATTATGAAAAAATATCCTTTCCCTAGATATTGATGTTGAGAAACTATATTACAAAAAGTAGAATTTAATCCTTTATAGAAAAAAAATTATGTTGTACGACACAAATGTTACTTTCTGGAAGTGTTGTTTTCTATCTAAAACTAGGTATTAAAGGAGATGTTGAAATATTTATGATTTATTTTGAAAAAATTGAAAAAAAAAATATTTAGAATCTACACACAAATTTCTACAAATCACTAGTTCACATCATTTTCAAATTCTTTATGGTTTAGTTGTTATATGTCTCAAAATATGAAGATTCAATTTAAAATATTGATGTAAATGTCCATCTTGGGAAAAAAGTGAGACACGGTATTGTGATTTTACCCTCCACCATGTCATATGCCCTTAGAATATCTAGCTTGAGAACCATACATGCTTCCTTAGTCTTTTTGGCTATGTGGATGGTTTCATGAGCAATGATTATGTCTTTAGCTAGTGATCTTCTTGGGGAAAATCCACTTTGTTCCTTTGATATGACCTCATTTAAGACACTCTTGAATTTGGTGGCTATGATTTTGGTGACCACCTTGTACACTGTGTTGCATAATGAAATTGGTCTAAAGTCACTCATGACTTTTGGGTCTTTCTTCTTGGGAATTAAGGCCAAGAAGGTGTGGTTTAATGACCCCAACATCACCATCTTTTTTCTTGACTCCTCTATAGTCGCTGACAGGTCGTCCCCTATGGTATCCCAATTTTTTTGAAAGAATCTATTCGAGAAGCCATTTGGTCCCAGAGCTTTGTTTGGATTCAGATGGAAGGTTGCTCCTTTAACTTCTTCCTTACTAACTTTTTGGTATAGACATATATTCTTCTCTTCTCTTATGATGTTTGGGATTTTGCTTAGTAGTCTTTCTCTTGTTTCCTTGTTCTTTGGGATTTCCTTGTTTAGGATTGCTTCAAAGAACCTGACAACCTCTTTGTTTACTTCCTTTGAAGATTGTGAAATTTCCCCATTCTCTTTCCTAATTTCTGATATTCTATTCCTAGTGTGGTTGGAAATTGCCAATTTATGGAAATACTTTGTGTTCCTGTCCCCTTCCTTTAGCCAAGTCTCTCTTGATTTTTGGCACCAAAATCATTCTTCCCTTTTCAAAATCTCTACTAGCTCTTCTTTTAGGCTTTTCTCATTCTCAAAGTCATCCGCTTCCATCCCATTTTGAATTACATGTTCATTTAAGGCCTTTAGTTCCTGATCCACTCTTTTTTTCTCCTAGAAGATGTTTTTGAAGTGTGCCTTATTCCATTCTTTGAGTTTAATTTTGATGCAACCTAGTTTCTTACTTACTTTGAATAGATCTGATTGGTCTCTGAACTTGATTTCATTCCACCACTTCTCTACTAGTTTTGGAAATTGTTCATCCCTTAACCACATATTCTCAAACTTGAATGGGCTTCCTTTTGGAGGATCATCCTACCTAAGAAGTAATTGCACATGGAAGTGATTTGGCCCTATGAATGGAAAAATTTGGGCCTCATGAGTGGTCGTTGACTCCCCCCAATCTCCCTAAATAAAAAATATATCCAGTTTTGCAACAATATTGGTGAAGCCCTTCCTCTTGTTTGACTAGGTGAATATTCCATTTCTAGCTTGAAGATCCATTAACTAATTGTTATCTACAAACTCCTAGAAATCACGTTGAATAATGGTGATTCTACCCATTCCCCCTTGTTTTTCTTCATTGTTCAAGGTCACATTAAAGTCTCCTGCTATTATGCCTCTCTCATTCCTATGATTTTCAATCTCACTTGATATCCTCCTCCATACTTGTCTTTTTCCAATCATGGAGATTGATCCATATACATTTATGACAAATAATTGCTTATTCCTCATCAGACCCTTGAATATTGTCAACTGCCAATTGCTTTCCTCTACTACTACCTCTCCTATTGTAGATAATGGGTTCCATATGGTTCCAAGACCCCATGATGCACCCTTTTCTTCCTTGAATTGTCCCTTCCATTTCCTCTAATTGTTTATCTTTCTGTTACCTTCTTCTTTGCTCCATTTTGTCTCCTGCATTAGTATTATATCAGCCTTTGATTGGTCAATTTGGCTCTTGACCATGCACCATTTTTCAAGGGCATTGATGCCCCTAACATTCCACATAATGATCTTCATTGTCCTTTGGGAAGGATCATATCCTTCCTAGACCTAAGTTTTCTTTGTCCTGTCACATTGGCTACAATTTCCAACTTGGCCTTGTTCATTTTCAGTCCCCTTTTTCCTTTCCTTTTGATGTTCAATTTTTTGATTTTTGATTGTGTTTGCTCCAACATCCTTTCCTTAATCAATTTTCCTTCCTCAGACTCCTGCTACTCTTCATCCTCTAAATTTGGTTTCTGGTCATTTCCCTCATCCTCGTTTTGTGAAGTATTTCCTTCATTCTCCGCTTTCTCTTCTTCGCTATCTCCTTTCGCTTTTTTCAACACCTTCAATTTTTTTTCCATCTCCTCTTGCTCTCCCTCCCTTAGGCTATTTACTTCATTTGATAACTCTTCTATTTGAAGGATGATATCTTTTTGAAGTTTTTTGGTTTCTTCTAGAAGTATGTTTAAATCTCTTTTTTCTTGTGTTGCCAACTCCTTATTGTATGTTGGTACTGGGCACAATTCCTTTCTTCTTCCTAGGCAACTCCAATCCAATTTCCTCTTTTAGATCATGACTCCTTTTTGTTCAAGACTGTACTAGTTTCGATTGTGCTTATTGTAGTCTACCTTTCCTCCTATCTCTCCTTTTTCCATATTGTTGTTCTTGTACTTTGCCATCCCCTAGGAACAACCTTCCCATATGGATTTCCTAAAGATGCATCTCCCAATATGTGATCCTTCACATACTTCCACTTTTTGTTGCCATCTTCCAAACTTTTTTAGGATCTCCAATTTTTTATAAATTCCCACTTCTTCCACTATTTCCACTAGGATATTAGCCTTTGATTCTTTTTTACCATTTATAAAATCTTCATCTACTCCTAAACATACCCCTAAGGCATCCCCTATTTTTACCGAAGCTTCCAAATTCCAGTATTCAGATGGAAGGTCTACTAGTTTGATCCATGTGGGGATCTTTTTTATGGTGTAGTTCCATGGATCAAATTTTGGTTCCCAATTTAAACAATGAAAACTATAGCCTTTTAAAAATAGGGGATTTCCATACATAATTTCCTACTTCAAATTTATGTCTATGCATTCGATGAGAAAGAAGGAGTTTGGTAATTGGTGAACACTTACCTGATCCTTGAAATTTCCTTGCCATTAGTCCATAATCTCCTCTTTAGGGCATCCCGGTTTGCACCATTTTGTGAATAGGGCTCTATCTTTTAGTCTGGCGACCCTCACTTCTGTTGCCTTTGATGGCAATGCGAATAATTTGCTCCCCCATGGCCTCATATTGGCTTTTGTGTCTTTCCTACTCCTATTTCCTTAAAACTTCTTCCTTCTAGTTCCTCTTCTGTTCAAATTTAAATTTTTAGGATCCTTCCTCCATCCTGTTTGCTTCCATCCCTTTCCTCCTAGATATTTTTTTCCCCAGGATTTTGGATTTTCCTTAGTAATGTAATTATGGTTTCCATTGCCCTTTCCTTTCCAAGGGTGTTTGGATCTCTTCGAAATCCCATTCATCTCTCTTCTCCAATTTGGCAACGACTCCACTTCAGAAATTCTTTTTTCCTAGAACCACCCATGCCTATTGCTTTGAATGCTCCTTCCTTCTCTGCTCCTATGCCATTTGTTTGTCTTCGGCCCTAGATCTGATGTCCTTGTTTTGCTAGCCCCCTGGATCCTCCATCCCACCTAGTTTTGGTTTCTCAAATTGTGGATCTCCATCCTACAATAGATTGGATGGCATTGGTCCACCCATTTTCCATTCGTGAAGACCCATTGTGGAATGTGAGTGTTTTCTCCTACTCTAATCCCTCATGTTCCTCCCTCTCCTGATTGGCTATCTTCTTCGATATCTGCCCAATGCTTCCCTTCTAGGTTGCTTGCTTTTTTTTGCTCCTCCTCGCCACCTTGTGCCATTTTTTCTACAACTTTAATGATGGTATATATATTATTATAATGTTTGAAACTAAATAAAATTGTGTATACATTCAAAAAATTAAATTAATTATTCTGCATGTTTATAATATAATTTATAAACTATGAATATTAGTGGAAATTAAGAAACAATATTTGATTATTTACTTTCTTTCTTTGTATAAAATGCAATGATTATTGTGATAAGCTAAATTCGGTGTATTTAAATATGTTTTTCTAAAATATAATAGTTTTTTTATTTGTAAAATATAATAATTTGGTTTTTTATTTTCTTTTTGTTTTTGACCTTTCTAATATTAATGTGAAGCATATTGTCTTGTGAAAATATAGAAAGAATATTGAATCTTTGCTCTCTTTCTTTCTTTCTTTGATTATTTTATATTGGGTTTAGGAAATAGTTGGATCTTTTTCAATAATCTTGCATCATGGTAACACATTCTCAATTGTCGATGCCTTTATAATATGATTTATACACTTCAAATATTAATGGAAAATTAGAAACAATATCTAATTCTTTGCTTTATTTTTTTTGTATGAATTGCAATGATTAATTAGATAAGGTAAATTTTGTGTACTAAAATATTTTTGTAAAATATAATAATAATTTTAATTTGTAAAATCTAATTGTATGCATGTAAAATGGATATAATAGAAATATGCATAAAAACAACTCAAATCAAACCAAAACACATGCAAACCTCAAAATATTTAATGTATTATGTTGATTTGTTGAGGATTTGAATGTGGTTGCTCATGAATCAATAGAAATTACAGTAGCATGACATTAGCATAAAAGATGTTGATGTAAATGGGATGGGAAGCCTCTCATTTATAGAAATGAGATGGAAGAAATGGAGGGTTTGGATGCATTCATGATGAATGGATAGGATTTAATGAAAATATAGGGTTTGGATTGAAGTTGTAGTCATGTGACAAGTGTCACATGAGGGATAAGGGCTAGGTTTAGGGCAACATCCTTATATAGATTGCTAGGATTAAGAGGTGGTATAATAAATGAAGGGTTGAGATGAAAAGTTAGGTTGAATTTTGAGATAAGGCTAGATATATGAAGTGGACATGTTTCATTTGGTGACAATTTTAGATTGTGATCCATGCGAATGGAATCAATGGATAGGATTAAATGGATAAGGATAGGGGATAAAGTGGAATTAAATAGTGGAAGAAAAGGGTAATGAACATTAATTAGCCTAAATCAATTAATTAATTAATTTAGTTGGAGGATTTGGGGATAAGGATAGACTTAATTAAATAAATATTAAATTTAAATAATTAAAGGTGAGAATAAGGATAGTGGATAAATTGATTAAATAAATAATAAATATTTATTTAATTAATTGGCTAGGATAAAGTGGGATAAAAGTGATGAGTAAATTAATTAATTAATTAAATATTAATTAATTAATTAAATATTAATTAATTAATTAATGGGATAGTATAGGCTAAAATGAGGTGTGGTTAGGTTAGGTCATTTTTAGGTTTTTACATTTTTCCCCTCTTTGAGATGATGTTGCGACTAAGAGAAGTAACATCATTTCAAAGAATAAAACATAGTGGGTAGGAAATGTATTAGGACTAGAAACATGATGCCCCAGTCACTGGCAAGGATGAGGAATGATGGCGAGGAGGTAATGGTATGCCCCCTCGAGAGGACATGCAGGTTCAAAGAGCACGAGTGTGCTTACGAAATGGATGAGAGGACTTCAAGGATGAAGGATAAAAGGATAGAGGAAAATAGATAAGGATGATGAAAAAATGGATGGAGAGGGAGGATGGATGATCATCATGCTGCAATGATATGAGCAACATAGATTTGATATTGTACTTGACATTATGCACCAAGGTATAAGGAACCAGGATGACAATATGTCAAGTATGTGATAAAAAAGGTCAAGTGGAAACATATCCCCATAACACCATGATATGGAAGATTATGATGTCATTATTACAATTAAATGCAAAAGACCATGAGAAATGAAAACAATATTAAAACACACAAGTAACAAGCAAGCATGCACAACAAACCAAAAGAAACCAAGGACTATGCTCCAAGTCAAGCTAAAAATTGATTGATGGATTGACTGATGATGATGATGATATTGGTGATATGGGAAGGACACATTCCACAACAACATGAGGATTGGGAAATACATATCCCTATTATGATAATGGATTAAAGTGGATCAATAGATTATCAACTAATTTGGATTGAAATCATGGATTACTTATGGATGGTGCACTAGATTGCAAGATTGGATTGCATGGGAGGATAAATAGATTGGATAAGATAAGATTGGATGGAGGATTGAATGAGATCCAAGGACAAGAGAGAACCAATACATGGTAAAGGATGGAGGAATTCCATGGATAGGAGAGATGAATTTGGATAATGGATGGTGATGGGAGATAAGATGATGGTGGATGGAGGATAGGGAGATGGAGATCCAAGGACAAGTTGCAAAGGACTAAGATTCCCTACACTAGAGGTAGTTCAATCATGGATGGAAGATGATGAGTGATGTATGATATGGAAGGATATTGTATAAAAGATATGAATGCATTGATATTTGACCCCTAGTTTTATCAAAATCAAGGGTGAAAAGAGGGGAGGAATTAAGGATTAAAGTATAATAGGGGATGTAGGATAGAGGATATGGATAGGATGATTAAGATCAAGTGGATAGGATATGGATGCATTTATATTTTGTCCCCTAGGCTCTTCATCAAGATCAAATATGGGAAGGGAAGATGAATTTGGATAGGATAAGGGATATGGAATGAATGATATGGATAGGATAAGAAGGATGGAAGGATATAATGCATGATGTATATGAAGATCCTTGGCCTTGTCAAGATCAAAGGAGGGAAAAGGGGGGGATGGATTTAGATAGGATAATGGATGGGAAATGACGGATAAAGGGGGATATGGTAGGTAGGATAACATGGATGAAAATTTCCCCCAAGAGTAAAGTGCAAGAGGATAATGGATTACATATGATGCATATTTTTTAGGATTTCATCATGGTACCTATCCAAGTTGCACAAGAAGTGGCTTTCACCATTGGATGAATGATTTATTTTTATTTGTTTCTCTTTTCTCTTTTTTTTTGAATATTTGGGAATGGGATGGATGGAGAAGGATAAGGATATAGATAAGTGGATTTGGAAGATGGTGGATGCATGATAGGAAGATGAAGGGAGGAATCAAGAATCTAGCTCCATGGATGGTATCCCTTGAAGATGTACTCCATTAGACCATGGAAAATTGGAGTTATGCTCATAGACATTGGTAGAACGATGGTAAGGGGAATTAAATGGATGAGAAGATGGTGAGGGGGATTTATGCAAAGGATTGGATAAAAGGGATGGAAAGATGAAAGATATATGTTGGATAATGGATGGGTTGATGGATGAATTTTAGATGAGTGGATGGAAATATTGGAAAGATCAACATTGGCACACACCTTGAAGGTTAGTGGAGTTGTGAAAGAGAAGTGACTTTTGAATTTAGAGATTTAGATGGAGGAGTGGATGTGGATTTTGGGATATAAGTGTTGGTCGATGATCAATGCTCCCATCGGGATTCGTGACATGGACTAACCGCCTCCCATGGATCTATTAACTCTAATAGTTGTATCGGGCATTAATAGGTTGATCTTTTGGTGCAACAACAACTATGGGCCAATAATTGGTATCAAAGCCAGGGGTGCAGGGTTCGAATCCCCTCGGGCAACACTGAGGGGGAGTTTGTTGGTAGATGGTCAATGCTCCCCTTGAGATTTGTGACATGGACTAATTGCCTCATGTGGATCTGTTAACTCTGGTAGTTGTATCGGGCATTAATAGGTCGATCTTTTGGCGCAATGACAATTGTGGGCCAACAATAAGGACCCAAAATAGATGGAGGTGATAAAGGATTATTATATGGGGATGAGGACGTAAAATTGGATGGAGCTTTTGTATAAGCAATTTTGGATGATAATTCTAATTTTTCTTTGGGATGCATTGATTCTATGCATATTTTTGGAATCCACGTGGTTTTTCATTTTGATTTTTGCTTCATTGGCCTTTGGGATTTAGATTTTTGATTTTGGATCTTTTTTTGCATGTATTTTTTATGGGATATGTTGATCCTTTAAATTTTGTGGATTTTTGGCTTTATGCATTTTATATTTGGCATCCAAATTGCTTCCAAAAGAAATGGGATTGGTGGATGGAGAGGAATGATATGGAGGTATTATGGATGGGTTGGTTTAAGTATGTTGGAAAAGGTTCAATGGTTTGTTCCTTTGTAGATCTTGATTAGGGATATGAGATGATGGATAGAGAGGACAATGGTATATTGGAATAGGAATGCTAGGTGGTGGAATGTAAGGACTCAAGATGGATGGAGGGGATGAAGGACTTTGTTTTGGGACATAGGGACCCAAAATGGATGGAATGGAAGATGGATTGGGTTTTGGAATATAAGGGGCCAAGATAGATTTTGAGGATGTGGAATGTGGACATTTGGATTTAAGTGGAGGCATTTTGGATTTAGGATGGGTGGAAGGAATGCCAATGTCTTGATTTTGGTATCCAAGGCCATCATACTTTAGATTTACTTTGATATTAAGGGGTTCTAATATTCCTTACTCATGAAGGCCTAACCCTTTTCCTTGATAATGTATAGTTTGAAAAATCCTTTTGTCAATGGGATACTTATTGTTTTGGAAGCAAGACACCAGTCCATTTTGAGGGTGATATGGCATGGAGTGAATGATATGATCTTGGAGTAGACCATCTTGGATGAAAGTGGAAGAACCAAATTGATAAGTAGGGGGTTCATGGGTAGCTTGGATATGGGTGATGGGATCTTGTGGAGGATTAGGATCATGACATGGAGATGAAGGGATACTTGGATTATGAGATGGAGATGGAGGAAAGCTTTGATCTTGACTTTGGGTAGGATCATGGGATGGGGTGGATGGTATAGTTTTCTCTTGGTTATGAGATGGAAGGGGGTCATTGCATGGAATAGATGTTATACTTTGATCTTGATATGGAGGAAGGAGATCATTGGATGGGATAAAAGGGATATGTTGCTCTTGATTGGAAATGGGATCATGAGATAGGGGATCATGAGTGGAAGGGGATCATGTGATGGAGTGGATGGGACATCTTGATCTTGATTGGGAGGGGTACATTAGATAGATTAATGGATGGAAAGCCTTGTTCTTGTGATGGAATAGGGTCATGCCATGGAGGTGGTATGATATGATCATGATATGAGGTGAATATGCTAGGATCATCAAATGGGTTGGATATGGTAAGATTATGTGATGGTATAAGATCATGCAATAGATTTGATGGACTAGGATTATGGCATGGAGTTGAGAGAATTGGATCATGAGATGGTATGGGGTCATGATATGGAATGGGGTCATGAGAGGGAGTACTTTTATTTTGACATAAAGGGGGATCTATGATGTCATGCTTTGGATCAATGAGGTCAAGTGAGTCACATGGTTGACTTTGTATAGGTGCTATGAAGGTGGAAAAACATGAAATTTATGAGGTGGATAAACATGGGTTGGGTGAGGTGGAAGTGGGTGGAACTAGAATATTAGGACTAGCATTTTGTGAAATATGATTTTGCATGGGTTCTTGTATTCCTTTGAGGGTGAATTTTGGTTGTCTTTTGATGGTGTTCTTGGTGATATTTTGATGGTCCTCTTTGACTTGAAAATGGGTTGACTAGGATGTGAAGTGCTTGAGATATGGTTATGGATGGGTGTTGAAGACATTTTGGTTTCCCTTGTAAATGGAGGGAAAGTATGACATGGAGGCTTGGATGATGTTTAGAATCTCTTGGAATCTACTTACGAGACACATGAACATGGATTTTATGTGAGTGTTAAAGTAGTTGGCAAGGAGAAATTCAACAAGATCTCGAGGTATGAGATGGAAGATGGAGGTTATGTTAGGCTCATATTGATACATGGATTTTTGGTGTTGATGATTGAGGATGATTGGTATTTAGCTTGACTATGAAGGATATCAATGTAAATTGAAGACATGGTCATGAGTTTGGGTTAGGATGGATTAGGTTGGAATGGTGTTAGGTTGATAATGTGATTAGAGTAAGATGAAGGATGATTACAATGAAGGATGTGGATTAAGGATGATGATGGAGATTAAGGATGATAATGAATGATGAAGATTAAGGATGATGATAGATAGAGGATGAAAATGGATTAGGAAAGAAGGATTTTCATGTGGATTATGGAGGGTGGTTATGATAATTATTAAGATCTATATTGGATTAGAAAAATTAATTTAGCTTAGGGTCTTAAATGATGGATTAAGAATGGATATGGATAATTGAGATACTTGGGATGGTGTGGATTATATGATTGGGTATGATTAGGATAAGATGGATGATTAGGGAGATAATTAAGATGATTATGAATTATTAGAATGGGGTGATAAGGATTATTATTAATGATTAGGATGGGGTGATTAGGATTAGAATGGTTATGGATGATAAGGACAAGGTGATTAAGATGAAAAGGGATGATTATGCTGGATAAGGATAATTAGGATGAAATGATAGATGGTTAGGATGGAAATGAATGATTAGGATTACAAGAGATGATTAGAATGAAGGGTTATTAGGATGAAATGATTAGGATGAAGGGGGGTGATTAGCATGAAAATGGATGATTAGAATGATTAGGGGAATAATTAGGATGAGGAATGATTGAAAGGAGATATGATGATTAGTGATGTAATGATTGAGATGGAAATAAATGATTAAGATAAGATGAAGAATGAATAGGATTAGAAGGGATAATTAGGATGATTGTGAAATGTTAGAATGATTAGGGAAGTGATTAAAATTATTAAGAGGGATCAAGATGAGAAGGGATTATTATGATAAAATGATATGATTAGGATGGGGAGGAATGATTTGGATGGAAAGGATTGGTTAGGATGATGTGATTAAGATGATTAGGATGAGATGAGGGATGGTTATTATGACTAGGATGGGATGATTGGTTTGAATTGTATGGATAGGATAGGATGATTAGGATGGAAAGTTTGACTTGGAGATTATGTGGATAACTTGAGTTGAAGGAGACCTAGATATTTTTTTTGAAATATTTTTAATTTTTTTTTGATTTCTTTTGTACTTTAGTTAGGTTTATGGTTTTTATTTCTTGATTAATATTTATATCTTGAATACACGTTCACACACACAAGACAATATTTGATGCAATATGTAATGTAAATGATTATGATAAGAAGACACTTCGAAGAACAAGAACAAACTGGCAATTATTCAAGCGGGTAGATTGGACAATGTTCTTGAACTAGGATGCACAAGGATCTAGGGATGTCCTCTATACACCTTAAAGGTACATGAGGCCCAAATCTATGAATTTGAAAGGAGAATAATACCAAACAACTGGGAGGAGAGGGTAACCAACACACCACCTTCATTTTTATAAAGCTCTTTAGGGCTTAGCCAAGATTGAAAAGATTCACTTCCAAGAGGTGTGTCTTTTGATTCACCCCCGGCTATTTGTACTCTATCAGAACACTAGAGTTGAGGCCACCCTAGAGTGATAACTTCTCTAGGAAATCCCCCTAATAAGGTTACACAAAAGTGATGCAAATAATGATTTTGATCTCCAAGATCATATGATAATGTGAGGAGAGAGCATACACATGTATTTGATCACACAAGAAATGTTCATTAACCTTAGAAATTGAAATGCGTGATGTGAAAATGAGAGTGTTGAAGAGTTATTTTGATTCCCAATATCATATGGAAATGTGAGGGAAGAGCATACACACCTCCAAGAACAAACAAGATCACCAAGAAATACAAACACTTGTTCTTTTTAGGCCAAAATTGAAAGTGTGATTTGAGAAGAATTTTTTTCTTTTTAGATCCAAATTGAAATGTGATGTTGAGAAGAAACTTGTTCTTCTTAGATCCAAATTGAAATATGTAGACACTGAAAAAAATTCCTAATTGTTCTTCTTTAACCCATCCTCTTTTCGCTTAATTGATTTAATTAGCCTAGCTAATTAATTAATTGCATCATTTTAATCTATTGGCCTAATTAATTTAATCAGGTTAATTCATCTCTTTTCACACTAACACTTCATCTAATTAAATTAAATAAATGAAAATATTTAATTTAATTCCCTAACTCATCTTATTTAATTAAATAACCTTAAGTTATTTAATTAAATATTATTTCATCTCTCCCTTATTTATTAAATCACCTAATTTAATAAATATCTCTTTAAATTCTTCTAATCCCCTAATTGCATAAATTAAATATTATTTAATTATCAATTAAACTAATTTTCCTCTAAGTAAAGGGAATATTCCCATGGAATATTCTTTACCCCCTTTTTGCACAATTAAAACTTTTTTAAAAATTTGTAAATTACCTTTTTTTCCTCACCCGAAGGAATATTCTCTCTCCTCCAATCAAATCACTTGGCTTCTTGAACAAGCTAAACTTTCAACCTTTTGAGCAAGTTACCTTTGACATGTGTGAGCAGGTCAAAAGTGTGTTTGTTTGAGGCAAGTGTGAGCCCTTGATTAAATTTCATCTTGCATTTTCATCCATTAATGAGAATCCATGATCCATGCCTCTCATCCCCTTCACCTTGAACTATTGATTAAGATTTTTGATCTCAACCATCCATTCCTCATTTTATCTCCTATAAATAGGTCACTATTTGGAGACAAAGGCACCCATCTTTCAATTGCAAACTTATTTTGTTGAATTCGCTTGCATCCATACTCTCAATTTAATCACTTGTTAGCTTATTTTAGTTCATCTTCATTGCATAATAGCTTAGAGCATCCATCTTAGTTTGTATATGAATTAGGGATTTTATCTTTTAGCATAGTTTTAGCTTAGATTAGCTTATCAATAGCATAATTAGCACATTTCTAGCATAAAATCATGGTAACTTAGCTTGCATCATGTTCATTTTTAGCATAATCTAGGTTTTCATACATCAATCACAATGGTTTCATTGATTCTCTTCCATAGAATCAACTAAAAAAGACTCACCAAACACGAGATTGGGAAAGGGTTGTCGTTTCACATTAACATGACGCCAATTCCAAAATATGATAAGTTTCAGATGGGCTAGGTTAGGAATTTAACTATTTTGTGTAGTTTGTAGATTTTATTTTCAATTAAATGCTTGGTTTATATTTTCAGTTTGGATGATCTTGTTTGTAGATGTAGGTATATTTGGCGAAGTTATGCTTTGATTCATCATGAGTCAAGTGTAATCAACCCTCACCGACATTTCCATGTCTCACATTACGGTGCTAGGAGGGAAAACAAATAATCTAACCATTTTTAGCTCAAATTTTATTTTATGCTATTTTGCAGGTTGTAGAAACGTTATTTCAATAGTGTCACTATATAGTGACACCCTTTCAATTTGAAACACAGACACATATTTAATCTATTGATGTTGATTTAAATATGGTGATGCATATTTAATCTAGAGGTATTGAAAAGTTTAAATGATGATGCTCAAACTCACCAGTTTGACGCTTTCAAATTACAAATTGCAACACTGAGCAATATATCGACGTTATCGTGCTCACTGGTCTTGTTGCAAAGTGACACCCATTTTCACTAGAGCGATGCCCAAATCTCAAACTGTGATGTTATCTTGTTGAGCGATGCCCTACTAGGGTAAGAAATCTTATATTTGTTTTTTCAACATGTGACTTAATTAATTTAGTTTATCTGATCATTGATGCATTCCTGACTGTGTTTTGGTTGTTAGACTAGTAGGGTTTTGTAGGTTTTAAATACATGGAGAAATAGTGAAGAAAGTACCTTCTATCTCAAATTCTATAATTGTAACAAGTGTTTGGTGCTTTGGGGCAATTATAACCCAATTTCATGCTTTCTACTTTCTACTTTAGGAAACACACTAGAGTTCAATTTGGTTTAAAATGGACACTCAAAGTTGGATAAAAGTGAACCCTCACGTCATCACTTTACTTTGGGTTTAAAATTAAACAAGGAAAACTTCATCTTTCAATTGGTGCTTAAAACAAACTCATCATTGCTTTGAAAGGTTAAAATTGACAACTGTTTTCTATGTTTTATGATTTTCAACATTGTTAGTAGATGCATATGCAATTCTCTTGCACCATTTGGCGATCTTGAGAAATAGAAACATTCTCTAACACTTTAAAAAATCACCCACATCTTTCAATTTGATTTAAAATTGAACAACAATGCTAGTGTGAGAAAGATAAATTGTGTGTGCTCCCTCCTTTCACTTTACGTGAACTAGGTGATCAAACTACAAGTGCACTCCCTCACTTTTTTTTATCTTT
>VDFB02013914.1:0-20771 GCA_007258455.2 Sequoia sempervirens | reverse complement strand
TCTTCCTCCTCTCATTCAGAGAGCCATTCATCTATTTTGAGCACCTGTTTGCCTGTCATCAACACTTTTATGAAAATCATCATTTCATCACCAAAATCACATAAGTGCCACTTAGAACATCATTAGAGTCCATATCCAACATCAAATCATCCATCCCAATCATCTAGACTTCATTTTGAGAATTTTGATTTTTGTGCTGAAACTTCTGGAGGCCATAACTTTTGACTCGGGTGTCCGTTTGAGCTGAAATTTTACGGGTGGTTGCGTTATGAGACGGCATGTGGATCCTTGACTAACTAGAAGTCCCTCGGACCCCATTTTTCCACATTTTCGGGGCCTCAAACTTTCATCTTGACCCTCAAAATCGCAATTTAGTGTTTTTTTCCAGCATTTTAAAAAATCATTTTTGTCCATAACTCGAAATGCATGTCTCAAATTTGGGATATTAGTTGGCAATTCATCCTATCTTTGTTTTGGGTTTTTTTTTGGGAAAAAAAATGGACTCTCAAAAGTATGCCCGTAAGGTTTCCTAAAATGGCAAAATTTGATAATTTTTGAAAATTGCCAAATCTGGAAAAATCTGATTGTTAGCACCTTACGTTCTTTAAACCCCAAAACTTGGTATAGAATCAATCCCATCATATCATCCTCCCAATTCATTTTTTTGGATAACTATCCCATCCATGAGCTTTGTATAGTCACCATCCTCCGATCATATCCAACAGGTCTATCTTGTCCCATGATGTTGATCCAACCATTTTGTCCCCTTATCTAGGGTTATCTCATCCTATCATCTTATCATCATTTATCCATCCTTTTTCATTAGTTGTTGGTTGAACTATGTTTCCCCTGCGCTTTCACGTAGGCAAGGTCGATCACTTGATCCGCCCCCTGGGCTCCTCTCTCATCTATCATCTATCGTCTCTCATCGATCGCCATTGTCCACTTTGCTCCTTTTGTCCATCCTATCTTTACCATCCATCAAGGTCTCCATCTTGGTCAGTCGTCAGCCTTTTATCGAACTACGAGGGCTCTGTGCTTTCACGTAGGCAAGGCTAATCTTTGATCAGCCCCTGAGCCCCAGGTCTTTAGGGTGTGTCAGTCTCGTGTCTTGTCTCCCTTGTGTCATGTCGTCAAGCTATGCCCTTATCTAGCTAGTTCTTAACAAACAAGATCCACTTGTATCAACAAATCCAATCAGTTTTGAATATCCTACGTCATATCGATCTTTTAGCTTAGTGTCCATCATCGGTCTCAACAAGATGCATCCTTCCTAACAGACCTCATCAATCCCATCCATCCCCTTTGATCCTATGGCAAAGGACATTTGAAAGTGATTGCAATCTTTTGATGTTTTTGGCTTTTGTTTATCATTTGAGCTCCCTATCATTACTTGTCAAGGCCACCATGATCCATCATATTATGGTGTGTTTAGATTGGTCAACATAGGGGCATATCTTGATCTTTTTATGTCTATTTTTTTCCCACGTAGTACCTACCAAGATCCCCGAGGTCTTGTGTTACGCTGGGGCATCCTTTTGTGCTTGTGGTTATCTCAATACCTGGCCCGACCAAGGTCTTTGTGACTTTGGGGTGTTGGGATAGTCTTCTTGTCTGTTGTATTTATTTCATGCATTAGACACTATTACGCCTTGGTTCCACATACACCCGGCACTTGGTGTCTTATGCTATAGCAAAACTCAAGAGTCTGAAGATGAAAATTGCACAGCCTACTCTCCTGCCCCGGCCTCCTGCAAATCTCCAACTGTTTCCATCCTCACTCCTGGTTCCCACATCTCCTGTCCGTCCCAATCATCTGCCCAAGTCCCAACTACTCCCACCTGTAACCCCTGTCTGCCCTTGAGCCATGTTTGATCCAATCATCCCTATCATCATCATCATCATCATCCCATTTTTCCATATCCCTTCTCAAATGTTGTTTGGGATGTATCCTTCCCTCACAATAACATTTTCACCATCCCCATTTCTATCCTTTAGTGTTTTTGATGTATCCCCTCATCAATACTACCTATTGATGTATCTTTCTTATCCTCATTGATAAATACCTAATCCATCTCTAACCTTTTTGTTTGTAATTTTGATCGCAACATCATCTTCGTCTCTGCATCCATTTGTACTTCCCAACCTCCTACCACCTTTTCATCCTTTCATATCCATCCCTTTGCATCCTCTTCCTCATCTCCCATTTCATCATCTCATCCATTTCGAGAGCACATCCATGTTCTCTTGAACCCACATGTCCTCTTGAGGGGGTAGCCTCAATCCCTACTCTTCATCTTCACTCCGATTATCTTTCTTTCCTAGTCATCCACTGGATAATCAGCATCCTTCTCTACCCAGCCATCTCCCTTTCCCGGGTTCTTATTATTTTAATATTCTTTGAAATGATGCTACTGTGAACACCATCCTCAAAGAGGGAAAATGTAGACATCCAAATTTGGACAAATACTAATTTATCCAAATTTATCACTTTCATCTAAAACAACCTCTTATCCAAGTTAATTAAGTAATATTACTATTATTTAATTAATATCCTTAATTCTGTCAAATCCCTAAGGTATTTAATTAATAATTAAATACCTTACCCTCCTTAATCCTCTTTTCATCAAATGAATTAAATAAATATTTCATTTATTTAATTCCTCACATATCATTTTCATCTAATCCTAATCCATCTCCTAATCTCTTCATTAAGGATGTGCACATGCCTAATCCTTGATTAGAATGTGTCACATCCTCCAACTTTTGCAAGTTGTCTTCTATCCTCATTAACCCCTACTTATCCTCTAATTACTAATTAGTCAAACTTAATTAGTACCTTGGTCAACTCTCCCCATCCCCCAAGGAATTTTTAATTCTTTTTTATTCACCTTAGGCTCCTCTCTTCCCCATGTGAATTTTTAATTCACTTTTATTCCTCCTAGAATCCCCTTTTCCCATGCATCTTCTAAAACCTTTGACTTGTCACATCAAGTCACATGTGACAAAATCCCACCTTTTTGGAGACCCTCTCTTATCCACTAGATTCTCCCAAGTAATTCACATTTATTCCTCCAAGGAATCTTCTCATCTCCCAATATATTTGGAAGGTACTTGTCCTTCCTCCACATCATGTACCTCTCTTCCACATCACCTACACATCATCCTACTTTTATCCACTTCACAATCCACATGTCAAGATGTGAGGGCTTGGGAGTCCTCAACTCACCTTAGCCCTTCATCTTGACCTTGTTGGATAAATCCCAACCATTGAATTCTCTAGAGAATTCAAGTTTCTCTATAAATACCTCTTCCTCTAAGGCATTTCGAACACTTTCATTTTGAGCAACCTTATGCTGCCAATTTGCATTCTCAAGCATTTGCTACCATTTAGCCATCCATTTAGTCATTTTGCATTATCAATCTTGCATCTAGTAACATCAAAAGCCATCTAAAGAGCATACAAATTCATCTAAATCAAGGGCCAACCAAGGAGTCTTCAATAGCAAGGAAGGTATAATCAATTTACATTTGTATTTCATCTATTTTCCTTGTTTTACCACTCTTTAGGCTAATCATTGAAGTGTCCTTAATCTTTTATCATTTGCATTTTTAGTTATTTTGCACATTAGAATAGGGTAAAATTCCAAGGTACACAGTAAGTATCTAATTTTACTTTTTATAAAGATTAACTTAAAATCATACCAACTTGTATATAGAAAAACATAACATCAACATCAACCATTTCCATTTAATTAGAACACAAATACTTTGAAGTTGTTAAAAAAGAAATAGTTTAACTTAGTTAAACATTTATACACTGATAATAACTTTTAAACAATATTAAAAAAAATATTTTCAAAATTGAATTTAGTCATAGATAAAAGTATACATATTTTGCAAACATTTGTCAAATAATATTTCAAAAATTCTTTCAGTTAGTTAACCATTTGTGCATTGGTTATGTCCATTATCACTATCATGAATAATAGTTCGAACTTAATTGTCACATTGGACTTAACGACATTCAATGTAGGTATCCCATAGTGTGAATGTAACAACTTGAATGATGGCATGACCTAATGCATCGTGAATATGATGGATTAGTTGAACTTTAAAGTAGCAAGCAACCATTCCTCAGGTGGTCCCATGTGATAACTAATATGTGATTGTCCCTTTAGGAATCTCATGAATTTCATACTGAGTTCATTACATAGAGTGTGCTTTCTAATGGTCTTTGTTGGCTTAATAGTGACCTTCCAAATGCATCCGACAAGGTAAATATCTTGAACCTCATGGTATAGACGAACCAACCAGTCACAAAAATCTACAATTTCAATCTGAAGATTGTTAAATTTTACATTTAAGTTCATTTTCACCTTTGATTTGTAAAGAAAGTTAAAGTACATAGCATAATTATATAAAAAAAATTGATTGGGTTTTGGTCCATTATTGTTAATTCTATTGACCATCTTCTCTCTCAACTAATAACAAACACTCAACTCCTCTATACGAAGGAGGACATTGAATGGAAGATAGCAGTGATAGTTGGACAACCAACTGGACACCCATGATGTATGCACATTATGTGACATCTTCCTCGCCTGTAGGAAAATCATTATTTACTTTGACATTAGTATTAAATAGGAGAAAATAAATATTTTCCAAATTCTGAGGAAATTGCATTTATGAGAAAACAAACATTAAAATAATAAAAAGTACACAATAAAAGATTCTTTTAATATTGAAGTTTGTAGATAATTTTGATTACTTTCTTCCACAACATTTTTCATGACCTATAAGAAAATCCATTGAGATTAATATTTATTTATAAACTTCTAAAAACAAACATATGAACCATAATCATAAACCTTGCTCTAATTAAACTCTAACCTAACCCTAAGTCTACTAATATGAAATCACATGATTTGCTTATTTTAAGATCTAAGGAATGCATTCCATTGAATTATAAATAACATGTGAAATTAAATTATATATATTAAAATAAAATCTATTATATTTTCATCCTTTATTATAGTAGTATAGTAAGAATTATATGTGAAATAATTAAGTAGAGATAAGTATTAGTTATCATGTAGGAATATGTCTGATGTTGTAGTTGCAAGTGCCTTGGCAGACATGTATGCAAAATGCGGAAGCATAGACATAGCACGTGAACTGTTTGATAGATTTCCTCAAAGAAATGTGGTCTGACTGGCTACAACATCTGCAGGATTTGCACAAAATGGATTTGTTGGAAAGGCCTTCAAAATTCTTAAGCACATGCAACTAGTGAGGTAAACCCAAGGAATCCTTCAAAACTCTTAAGCTAATGCAATTGACATGAAAAATGTGTAAGTAAGGACACGACACATGAACTGATTCACAAAATGCCTCCAAGAAATGTGGGCACATAGACAAGGCACGAGAATTGTTTGACACAATGCCTCAAAGAAACATGGGTGCATAGAGAAGGCACAAGAATTGTTTGACAGAGTGCACTCAAGAAAGTTGGACACATAGACAAGGCACAAGAACTATGAAGGAAACTTCTATTCATTGTGAAGTTTGCATACTCATCACAGATTAATACATATACTCGGTAGATTAATACATTCCAGGTTGAGATTCAACATTTACAATATTATGAAGAACATCCCATTTAACACAATATAGACTTGAGTGTACTATTGAGAGAGTAGAGTTTGGAACCAAACTATAGGAAACATTAATGCTCATAATTTGTCTAATTAAATTTTTGTTGAACAAAGACATGCTAACTTAAACAAAGAACATATTTAAAGTTGTGCTTTGGGATTTTCTACATTGTTTGATGGGTTTTAAGTAGTCCTCAAGATCTAGAGAACGAAATACAAAAGACTGGGTGTTAACCCCCACTCCTTCCCAAATAAAATTGAATTAAACCGTGTCAAGATGTTGGTTAGAGGAGATACATCATGGAACTTGTCTTCCTTATTTTTTCACACATGTAACCACAACTTGGAGAGGAGAAAGCCAAGCACTTTCCCTTGTGGGGACTTGCAACAGAACCATAATATTTTCTTTTCACCCTAAACTACAAACCCCAATGTCTATGAATGATTTTGGTCTCTTTCATTGGCATACGATCTACCACAAAAATGTTATTTTTGGTCAAAATAGCCATGGGCTTTGAATAAATGGACATACAAAAGACAGAAGGAGTTCCCTAAAACACGATTACTTTAATTTCATGACCAAAAACTGACAAAATAGTGAAGTCTTAAGAAGTTTATCAAGATATTAACTTTATGCTTTTATTTCTAAAGCTTTAAAGAACACAATTTGTTTCAAGTTTGATTTACTGTATTTGCTTTTCTCAAAAAATTATGGATTTTCAAAATGCAATTACTGATGTAGTTTGCCAAATTATTTTGTATTGAAATTGTTAGGCTCTACTTATCACACAAAAGAACTAGACATAAGCATTGCTCCATGCACTTGTGATGGAGCTTTAGAAGATCCTAAGGAACCATATTGGTATAGAGTACTTTACAAAGGAGAAAAATACAGTAAAGGTATTTACATATGGCAATTTTGGTGGTAGTATGTGTGTGCCCATGTTTGTTTAGATGAATACTTAATGACCTTAGTGACATGGTTTTTGGGTGACCATAGATTTGAAGAGGGAGATACATTTCTTGCTAGAGTTGGTGTAAGAATGTATGGAGGAAGGAGCTATTCATTGATTGTTCAACTACATCAAACTACATTAATGAGCATCCAATGTTTCAAGATCTATTTGAGTATCAAATTGGAGATTTCAAATTTGAAGGAGATGCATGAAACATTTATATCGATCACCTTCATAGTAGATTGATAAGAATATTCTAATGCCTATTTTGCTGAAAATAAAAACACTATGAATTCAAAAATAGAATCTGAAACAACCGGATCGATGCAGGTGTGGTGATTTTCGACAATATTGGAGAGGAAATCAAATGCTAAACTTGAAGGGGAATCAAAATTTTCATGCAATCTAATAGTCATAGAAACGAGACATACCTGTAGTTCTCTCTTGATTCAGCAATCTATACTTCACCCTTTGAATCCCTTTGTGCCTACCTTGATAACAAAATCTGAAACAAAAACTATGAAAGCAGATCAGCTGATTTTGGACAATATCGGAGAGGACAACAAAGGCTAAACTTGAATGGAAATCAACATTTTCTTGCAATCAAACAACAAGACATACCTGTACTTCTTTCTTCACTGGGAAATCTACAATTCATAGAGTGAAATTGAAAGACAAAGCCTCTTTTGATAGAGGTTTTCATTAATTGAAAGATACATGTGAATAAAACAACTTAAAACTGATTTAAAAACAAAGAAAAATAAAATAAAAACTATTGAAAATATAAAAATATAAAAAGTACACTATTGAAAAATAAACAAATAAATTACAAATAAATACATTGAATTTTTTATAATTATAAAAAATATATTTGTGTTAGTAATAAATTTCACCCTAGAAACTTAAAAATTTAGTAAGTATTTAGTTTGTATTTATTTTTATTAAATTGATTTTAGAATCTGAAAAAGCAAGATTACTGTCAATTTTTTTTTTTAATAAAATTGAAAAATATTAGATGACACTAAGTATTTAGTTTGGATATATTTTTTAAAATAAATTGATTATAAAATCTAAAAAAAAAAATTACTATAAACTTGAAAAACTTGAAAATTTATTACATGACACTAAGTATTTTATTGCAATTATAAGTATTTAATTACTATAATTAAATTAATTATAATTATGAATATTAAATTTTAGTATTAATAATAATAAAAATGAAATCATTATAAAATTGATTATGATATAAAAAACAAGTATTTTAGAGTGGATAAGAATATTTTATTCTTTCTTTAAATTTGTATTAAAAAAATAAAAGCTATTGAAAAAAATTACAAATAAATAAAAAATATATTTGTGTTACTAATAGATTTCACCCTAAAAACTTAAAAATTTATTAAGTATTTAGTTTTTTTTTTAAATTAATTTGATTTTAAAATCGGAAAAGCAAGATTACCGTTAGTTTTATTTTATTTTTTAAATAAAATTGAAAATATTTTAGAGTGAATAAGATATCAAATCGATTTAGATCCACTTTAAATATGCTTTAAAAACATCTACATATAATGAATGTAATTATGCTAGTTGAATGTCATTTGAACGTCAAATTGAAACTAAAGAGTTTTTATTTACGTTGAATTTTTCTTTTTGATGGATGCCATTGTAATACGCCTCTCGGCGTAATAAATAATAAATTAACATAATATTATTAATTTATTAATGTGTTAGTTATTACTTAGGTGAAGTATTTTCAGGAGAAATATTATTTATATATAATTCAAAGAATGTAAAGGGAGTTGAAGATGAATGAGTAAATTTGTGTATTGGAGCCTTGTGCTCTTTGATTGTTTCCCAATTTCAATGCATTGCGGATATATTATGGATCTCTTTCATATAATTTTCACAACACCAATTTCACATATAGATAAATATACACCAAATACACATTATCTAGCCAATTTCCTTTCCTTATCAATATCATATATTAGTCACATCATCAAAAATTTATTTTGTATTTATATAAATTTCTTCAGGAGACACTTCTTTATAGTCTACATAGTTTTAGGGGGGACAATTATTAGCCATCATATTCTTCATTTATGTATAGTAACTCATTCAAATCTAGTATGATACTTTTCCTTTAATACTATTATAGCCCTAATGAGTGTCAATTACACAAAAAAGGACTAAAAGAGTGTATAATTAATCTAGATGGATTAGAATCTAAATAATTCTATCAATTCCATGATTGATTATTATTATTAATTTGGGATACCTTCTCATATATATTTGTGCATGCATGAAAAGAGGGAAATTTAATAGCTAATGGTGCATACCTGTAAATTTAACCCGTTTGTTTTACTCCATTTTTCATGAATTTCATAAATGTGTCGTCTTAACACTCAACTTGGGTCATTTGACACAAAATATTGAACCATCATCTATATCTACTTTACAAATCATCTCAATCTACACCAATCCATATTTAAATGGCTACTTCCTTCTTAGACTATAGCATACCCACCATCTTGTTCCTTGGATTAGATCATGTTGTGGCCTACTCATGCCAATTTAAATTTCACCCACTGTTGAGGCTTTCTAAAAATGTGATTGTTATTCCATTAATTTGCATGACAAAGTCCCAATTTGTGTCTATGATTTGTATTGAAGGACATCAATGCATCTCATTTAGGATAATCAATTATTCTTAGCATATAATCATAGTTAGAACATTTAAAATATAAGTACATAAATAATTGCATAATTTCTTATTATTTTTTAATCTTTGTACATCAACGAGGCCTGAATATTATCAAGGAAGCTATACAATTATTCCCTTTATTTTATTATAGGAATCCAAAGTTTCTTTTCAATATCACAACCCATTTTCAAACTTGTGTGCAAATGTATGCAAGTTATTTCTATAGGTGAACAAAAATACAAACCACACTTGTTAGACTAGACTGGGTCTAGGATGTCCTAGTCCCAAGACTAGACCATGTGTGTGATTATATTTTAGAAAACACAATTCTTTAGTATATGCCACCCAACGTACTAATCCTTTCTTTGGTAATCAATCATTTTTCTAGTCTTTTGTCATAATGTATTAAATGGATAAAGAGATCAAACTTGACATAATGTCAAAATCCACATAAAAATCTTGATCCATTTTTAATTTTATTTTCTTACTATCAATTGTTTGAATCCCAACATTTATTTCAATATAAATCTTTTAATTCAATTAGAATTAGACATACATCTTTGATTAATCTATATTTTTTACTCTACAACGTAAATATAACATATTTAAATATATATATTATAATATTTCAAACTTTTAAAATTAGATAATAAAGAATTTGAACTTTTTAACTGTTTTATAGTAAATTAAAAGCTTCAAAATACCCAAATGGTATAAAGATACAATGGTCTGAAAGCAAAGTTACGCCCGAATCAATTTGATTTTTACTTTTTACTTTGTACAAAGAAAATCATATTTTGTTAAGCTTTTTCCATTAAAATATTTAAAAACATATCTTTAAAATCCAAATAATCCACAAAAAAGTGTATTGAAAACGGGAAGATATTGAAGGTTTTATTTTTACATCCGAATAATTAGTAAATAAAAGTAAAAGTTTAAAGGCAAAATCTCCAAGAAATATTGATAGGACAAATTACAGGTTGGATTTTTCCACATCTTATGAGAGAGGTCAGATCTATATACAAAATATGTGCTTGAGTACGATGCTTCAAAATACAGTGAAGGAAAACCAAAACAAATTCAAAAAATCATAAGAACTGTTTCCAGATTGCAGTGAAGAAATACCTAGACTGATTTGAAAAATCAACTAGCTTATTTTATTTAACAGCATTAGAAAAAAAATACAAAAAATAACGGCTGCACTAAGAAATATACATATGGTTAGAAGCATTGCTTGGCTGATAACTAACTTACTCTTACCTATTTGCATTTAATAAAAGAGCTACAGTTCTGCGAGTTTAAGGGTAAATCGAACTTCTTAACACCACTCTCTACCTCTTATTAATCATGGGAAAGGTCCCACAGTGCAGTGCACTGCCGATAAGGTTCGGAATGGTATTTTTTAAAAACCAAATCACCCTTTTTTCTCTAATTTTTCCACCGCCTTTTCTCTGAGTTTTTATATATATATATATATATCAGTTCATCTGTAGAGTATGAGTGGGTTTAATGGTGGAGAATTTGTAGAGGTCATAAGTTCAAATCTAGCTGGAGATGGGGTAGGATATGTACACCTCATTTGTAGCAGAGTTAGGTGCCCTCCTACATGGAATATAGGGCAGTCTCATATATTAGAAGTCATCTCTAAACCCAAAAATAGATTGCCCATACTAGAAAAGGATCAATTTCCATTTCCAACCACAGGCACAACAAAAACTTCAACTGTGAATTCAGCACTAATGATAATTCATAGTACAAGTGTATTCATGCCAACTATAAAATCACATGCAAATTCAATTCCGACCATAGACACAACAGAAACTTCAACTGTGAGTTCAACACTAATGATAATTCATTGTACAAGTACATTCATGCCAACTATAAATTCACGTGCAAATTCAATTCCAACCACAGACACAACAAAAACTTCAATTGTGAATGCAGCACTAATGATAATTCATAGTACAAATACATTCATGCCAACTATAAATTCACATACAAATTCTTAGAACAATTATGTGAAAATGGAAATTATATTTTTACTAACATGAAATAAAGTAATCAGTACAACAGTTTCAAAATTGTACAAAAAATATTATTATATTCCTTCTCATTTCAAAACTGTACAAAAAATATTATTATAGTCTTGTGAAAATTGAATAATTATTTTTTAGTAAGATGAAATAAAGTAATGAGTACAAGAGTTTCCATTTATTGTACAAAAAATATTATTTTATTCCTCTGAAAATTGAATAATTTTTTTTAGTAAGATGAAATAAAGTAATGGGTACAATAGTTGCAAAATTGTACCAAAAAAATAATTATATTCCTTATCCATGTGAAAATTCAAAACTTAGGTGGAACTCTCATTGAATCAGCTTGCTGATATATATATAGTTTTACATCTTAACTCTACAAAAGATAAAGATTTGTTTTTTATGGAAAAAATTATAGCTTGTGATTCATTGACATATACACCTATCAATCACTAGTTGAGAAATCATGGATGGAGGTACTAATAATAATATTCTCCATGTTTGATTGATTCAAGATTGTGTTGTATTAATATAATTATTTTCACTCAAATAGTGCACTCAGGTTGCTTGGTGGTTTTATGGGCATACATGTGTAGATATTTAAAATTTGCTTCCATATTTCAACCTAACATCCTCATGCTATCATCAATCTCTTTCATTAATCATGCATGACATTGTATTTATTGAAATAATTAAACTAACCTTCCTCACCAATCAATTAAATCATATTTAATTAATTACCTTAATCTTCTTCCATCACAAATTAACTAGATAAATGCTTATTTAATAATGAGGTTAATACATATTCCTCTCCTCATTTAAAAATATAAAATAAATCATTTCCACCTCACCACTAAAATTCAAAAATCAGTTCCCTCTACATCTTGATCCTTCATTCAAGTTCAATCTTGGCTATTCACTTACAATCCTCTCAAAGCATCCACATGTGTGCATCTTGACCTTACATTCCAATTCAATCTTGACTATCCACTTACACTCCTCTCAAGGCATCCACATGTGTGCATCTTGACCCTCCATTCAAGTTCAATATTGACCCTCCACTTGCATCCTCCTCAAGCCTCAAATTATTTACATCTACTTTCCCTCTACAAACTAAAGCAATCCTAGCCCTCTATCCACTTGATCTAATCTTCTACATACACTTGCATCCTTCTCATCCCTCCTCACATGCAATAAAATCTTTTCCATCCAATCTAAAAAATGATCAACTTAGTCATCCAATCTAACATATGATCTTAACCTTCCATATCAAGAGCAAAAAATTTAATATAAAATCCCATTTCAAAGACACTTTTCATATGTGGATGTGCTTTAAAGATCATTGGTGCATGCTACATAATTGGGGTTTCTCATGAGAAACCTACATTCAGTATCTATCCATTACTCATCCACATCAAGGAGCATATCTCAAACATCATGAAGGTATAATACTTATATCTAGGCTTACATTTATTTATGGGTTTGTCCCCACTTCACTCTATCGAAGGTGTGGTCTAATTTGGGTTGAGTGTTTTATGTTTTCATGTATTTCCTCTTGTTATAGTTCAAAAACACATTTTTGGTGCACATACTAGGACTCATCTCCCTTTACTAATTTTTATTTTGGAGTGTGTTTTAGTTAAATTTTTTATGTTTTTAATTTTTTTGGGCATGTTTGCAACTTCAACATCTCCACTTTGCACTTTCGCATTTCTGCTCCAACTTCAACATTTTTGCACCTAAAATAGTGTGTGATTTCTACGTGCTCAATGGCTTTCTCACCTGGATTTTGTGCAATTTTTTACATTCTAGGAACTTCTCACAACATCTTCTCCACCAACTAGTACTTTTTTTATTAGATTGCAGGAATCAAGTAGCCCCCTATAAACTGCAACACCACCTGGTAAAAATTTTCACATGACTGGTGACATTGGCACGACATGCCCTTTGGTACCACAAGAATAGAGGGGAGACTAGACCTCGTCACCTCTTTCTTGCAATAGGATTCTTTAGCCATTCGAGCTAGGTCCTCCACCCCAAAGGATTTTTTTTAGATTATAGGAATCGGGTAGCCTCCATTATAAACCGCAATGCGCCTAGTAAACTTTTTTCATGTGATCGGTGATGCTAGTGCAAAATTCCCTCTGGTACCATGGGGATGGTGGGAGACTATACCTCATGACCTCTTGCATGCAAAAGAATGCTTTATCCAATCGAGCTAGGCCCCTCGCCCCTTCTCCACCAACTAGTACTATGACAAGGGTTTCTTGATCATTTAGTGCACCCTTGGCCCTTTTCTCAACTAGAGTTTTCCAATTTCATTTCTATACTTGGTTTTACTTAACTCTTGCACTAATCTAGACTTGTAAGAAATTTGTATTGATCATTTATTTGCAAGAATTTAACCAACTTTGAAAATTGTAATTTTTTTACTTGTTATTTGGCCCTAACTTTGTGTTTTGTAGCTTCATTGTGGCCTATGTTTTTGCATTTTCACAATTATTTTAGCATTGTTGTGATGTGCATTAGAGTATATTTTGGGCCTTTCTAACATCATTCATGATTGGATTACCCTCTTCTAAACATCATTCATGAACACTATCCATCCTAACCTCAAATTTTTGCAAGGTTTTACTATTTTCTAGTCTGGTTCAAGTTCAATTTTTTTAGTTTGGATTTTGCAACTTCTTTGTTTTCTAACCATTTTTTCTTCTTCTTGACTAATCAATATGTTACAACCTTTATTTTCTAATAACTAGATTCAATCAATTTTTTAGGTTTTCTTGTAGTTTCATTACTAATTCTATTATAGGTTTTTCAATGTTTCTACCCTACTTTGGAATATTTCTACATTACTTTTAGTGTTTATGTTGCACATGTTTTAGTATTTTCATTTTTAAATCAATGATCTATGCATTTTAGCATTTATAGCTTGTGTTGTAGCATTTTTGTAAACATTTAAGTGTTACTATGCAATGTTTTAGTGTTTCTACTTTCTGCCATTATTTTATGCAGTTTTTGGAATTTTTATCCATGTCTCAGCATTTAATATTTGCATTTCAATGTTTCCATGTAACTAAATTTCTATTTGTAGATCATCATTTTTTATCATTTTATCATTTCTATTTTATTCTCAACATTTTCTCTTTTCGTTTTAGTATTTCTATTGTTTCACAATATGATTTTAGTCTTTTAGTGACCTTAAACACTAATCCTTATTTTTGTTGTTGTGTTGTCTTTTTGTTGTCCTATTTTGTTTTCGACTGATCAATTGTAAAATACTTAAACTCCCTAAACTACCAATGTATGGTCTTGTAGGGTCGCTTGTTGAAGATTAATTTATTAAATTTGACCATAAATCTAATATCTAAGGGAATTGATCTTTGCTTTGTTTCTTTTTTGTTAGATTGTTCATTTAAGAAAATTTGCATATGCCCTCCTCTCACACCCTCAAGTGATCTTAAGGATAAAAAATTTAAGAAAATTTGCATAGTTCCTTTCACTTGTGTAACCCAAATGTTGGGTGTGTTTTCTCTTCCCTTGCATGATTTCATGGTCTTGGGAATAAAAATCATCCATCTAGATTCATTTTCTTCTCTTTTTCTAGGGAGTATTTATTAACTTGGATTTCATCACCAGCCGATAAATTCCAAACCTCATGTATCAGTGGGCTATATAAATTCCAAGGATGACTTGTCATTTTGAGCTAAGTTGAAATTTGTTTTATAGTTTTCTAGGTGAAAAAGGGAGGTTAATTTCTCATGAAAAACCATTAGATAGTACCTTTGTCTCATAGATTCAAACCACACACATCTTTGGATATATTAAGGACTCATTCTAATTGAACCTTGTGCAAACCTAACATAGAGAACATTTTGGTCATTGGTTCGTGTGATGCACAAGTAAATGATTAGCCTTGGCAAGTTACTCACAATGTACCTTTATAAATAGAATAGTGAGATAGGGTATAGTCTTAATCCTTCATAGTTAGTGTAGTGACAAAAAATGTACTCCTTTACATTTTCTCACTATGTTTTCCTCCCCTTAATTAATTGGACTTAATTGGGCCTCTAATTGACCCAATTATGCATTTAAAATCCTAATTAATTTCATTTTTTGAAAGGGGAACCTACATTAAACAATTGTAAACATCAAATTACACATCTTGGAAAATGTGTCCTAGGTTTAGGGCCTAGGACCCATTCGTCCAATGGCGAATGGGTCCTCCTTAGACTTAGGACCCCATTTTTTAATATGTTTTTGGTGGTATTTTTATGATTGAAATTTAGGTTGCAATTGTCAGTCTTTGATGTTTAATTGTTGAGAAATTAGAAAATTACCCATAAATACAAGGTCTTTTTATCAAATTCAAATCCTAAGCAATCTTAGAATTTTTATGAGAGCATTCCTATAGAAAATATTATTGTCAAGAGCATTCAAGAGTAGATTTATCAATCTTCTACATTAGCATTCAAGATCTCAAGCATCATGTCAAAGTTATTTGCATCTATGCATGCTTTTTGGAGCTAACATTGTGATGTAAGTTTCAAGAATTCAAGCATTAAGATCAACATCCAATCAAGCCATTTCATGCAAGATCAAATCCTTGGAGAGATGTGTTAGACTTCAGTCCTCTAAGGGAATCCATTAAAGGGTTTGGTGAGTTGCAAAAAGCTAGTGTTCATTCATCATTCCTTATTTTTATCATTATTTCATTTCAAGGTTTAATTACCAAAATGGGGTTTGACCAAGAAAAACCCCTATTCACCAAAAACAAATAACTTTTCTCTCTCTTTGTATGTGTAGATTTGTAGGTGAAGAAGGATTGAAGATTGATCAAAAGTGCAATTTTGCAAAGTTGTTAAAGTTGTCATTGAAATTGTCAAGAGACAAAAATTAATTTATAGAATTTATTTCTGACTTTCCAATAGTGAGATCTAGAGCAATTAGGAGTACAAATCTTGGAGCAGAGGACTGTGCAATCAGATTTTGGATCCATGTAGCAGGACCCATTCGTCCTAAGGAAAATTTGTCCTAGGAGGACACTCAACAACTTTTGATGACTAGTACACATGAACTTACCCTTCTTAGATCTGTTGGAAGTCTATTGTTTCTGATTGTGTTATGCTTTAAATTGATGATTCAAGTTTCACATTGCACATGATTGAGTTCATTTAGTATTTTTAGTTTCTCTCCCAAAAGTGCATTTCAGGCATATTTACCCTGTCTTGTCAAAAGGAAAAATAGCCAAGATCTCCAATAGGGTTGACTCACATAAGGGCTGAAATTCAATCCTACTTTTGGGGATCTCTTTTTCCTAATGAAACAAGAAAGATAGGTGCATCATATATTCAATCGCCCCATTTTGATAAAACCCTATTTTCATGTGTTTGAATTAATGCTATAAGATATTGGGTCAACACTATTTATAACCAAGTTTAGGTATTATTGGTGGACTCACAAGCCAAAAACTCCACTTGAGTAGCTAAGTCATTCTTATGTCATCCCTATTTTCTTGTTTGTACTAAACTGGTGCAAAAAATAAAACAATCCTTTGTGAATTCTAACCCAATCAAAGAAATAACCATGAAACCATTTTTCAATGAGGTTGTTAACCAATCTTGAAATCCCTTTGAAAATGATGATGATGAGAGTCTTGTGGATCAAGAAAGAATTTATAATGATGAGAGCCTTATAGATCAAGTCAAATATCTTGATAACCTTAATGGTTTTCCCAACCCTAAACAAGGTTATTACACCCAACTAAATCACTTCCTACTTCAAAATGAAGATGTGATGGTTAGGTATTTTATAAGCATAGGAGTGAAGCTTCTCCCAAATTATAACCTAGAACACTTATATGTAATGGAAACTTTCCAAATCAAAATCCATGTAAAGCTAATTCAAATCCTAATGCATCCATCCATGTGAATCACAATCCATCAAATCTCAATCCTTCAAACCATTCTTTATTCATTATCAATTCCCATACATAAAATTTCACATAGGTTCATATAACCAAGGTTTCATTAACTATTATGTCTTACTCCAATAGGGTCCCCTTAAATGATTCCCAATAGTTAATAGTGGTTAATGACAAGTAGGGAATTCCAACACCATTCCAATTTAGTAAATCCATACCATCATGACAATTTCATCCACATATGTCAAGATTTCAAATTAAACCCCACCATAATTATTATTCTTAATTCAATGTGAGCATCCCAAAACCCCTTACAATTACCTATCAGGGATAGCATGCCACATTTGGTACCCTAATGATAATACCACATAGTTTATAACATAGGGTCCTATTTAGGTTTAGAACGTGGTAACATGTATACAATGTGAGTTGGTAATCTTAGATATCATGTGTATTGGTTCTTGATATCATGAATGACTATATTGTACTAGTGAGAAACTCTATTAGCATTCATGTATGGGGATAACTTGGTAGAATAAATATCACAATTAGGATAAATTTGCTGATAATAAGGGTATCACTACTCAAGATCTATTCATTATATAATATTCTACTAATGTCCCTTGAGCATATCCTGACTTTGATGGGTTAGTTTAGACTACACCACAGTTGAATCCATGTCTTGAAAGAATTACTCTCATAGTAGGAGTTACTTTTCACTGTACCTCTTGTTGATTGGAGGAGTTGGTTTGTGTTTTCTTAGAATGGGGTGTTTAGACATATGCAATGCAAGGTTGAGGCTACTATAATGATTCAATCATCAGGATAAGGTATCCTTGTCCCCCAATCATACAAAATTTCAAAATGTGAAGAAATTTTTAATCATCTATGTAAAACCCCAATTATAAATAAATGCAATAATTCTCCTCCTCCACCTGTTTATATTGCTACTTACACTTAATATTTATACTAAATTAATAAAACATCAATCCTTGCTATTCTAATAAAACAACCACCTTTTTATTGTGGTAGGATTTTAAAATTTAATATGAATATCTTAAAAACCTGTCCAATTAGGCTACAACATTTTCCCCCGGATGCCACTTTCCAAGGTCAAATATGGTTAGATTATGTCATTGATTTCTCTTTACGTAGAACTACCTGTATGCTCTGTCAGAATGTTTAGGACAAAACAGGTTTGAATTGTTGGCTCATTCTATGATTTGAGCCATTGCACATGGTCGTACTTAATGAAAATGCATGGTAAAAAATATAAAACAAATGAAAATCATGTTGGTAAAACTCAACACCATTATTTAATATTTAAGAAAGATCAAATGAAAATCATGTTACGTAAGGGATGAGACAGATTTTCTATTTTTGCAAAGACAGGTGGTTCATGGAGACTTCGGAGCTTTGCTTGGCATTCTTTCAAATGTTCATTCTGAGGGATAAATGACAGAATAATGATATTTTTTCCCAATGTATGCAGGATAATTAATATTAAGATTAATTTAGTTATTTGATAGTTGTAGATTTCAATTTTCCACTCTGTTACATTTTTTTGGTTTATATATATGTACAACATTTATCTGAAATTTTTTGAAAATTCTTTTAGATAAATTGGAGTTTACCTTCCTTCTTTCATCCAAGGATTCATTTGGTCTCACATTCAAAGTAGTCTTTAGACCCAGACCCTTTTGTTAAATCTATCTAAGCGAGGATTTCAGTCTTTACACTATTTGATCAGCCTAAGACTCTTGTTTTGATAGTGAACATGTGTTTCCTTTGGTGTGAAACAACCTTATTAAAGATAATGCATGTCCATTCAATTGGTGTTCCTTGAGCCATTAGATTGATTTTTTTTTCAACAAGCCATTTATTAGTGAGTGAATGTGAGCTTTCCACCAAGATTAAATTTAATGGTTCTCCCTTAAACAAAGCTGATGGTCGTGGACTTGTTTATAATGAGTTTAAAAGGATTTTTAAAATTGCCTACATGAATGGTATCAAACTTTCAACTCTTGACTCCAAACCATAACATAGATCATCATGACACATGTTATACACTCTTAATCTTACCTTATCTTATGAATCTCAATTATGGCCTTGACTATAAGATTGTAAATTTAATCTTGAATTTGATTTGTGATTCTAGTCATATAAATTTGATGCTTCATTTTCATGATTGCAAGTCTATTTCATGGGACCTACTTCGGGAAAACAATCAAATGGGCACCTATTTGTTGATTTCAATGCAAACTTGAAGCTTGTTAAGGATTTCTAGAAGATCAAAATTGAAGCAAGTTGTTGTTATTGCAAGGTTGTTATTGAATACAAGACTTGTTCAAAAGATCATTGCAATTATATTTATGTGACTCAAATATTGCTACAAGAAGACAAAAGTGGGTATTAAGAATTAGACTTAACATTCAAAGTCAAAATATAACTATTTTATTTAAATCAGACCTTTTCATTTCAAATTAAATACAAGACTTTGCATCTTGGGGAAATCTATATATGCCTCAAAACTTAACATTGTAATGGATTGGAAAACAAATTTTTAGTATTTTTTTGGTTAGAAATTAGAATCTTAGGATACTAATCACTATAAATAAAATGAGATTTATACAAGCATAGATTTAACACATTACACAACATATGCATGGGGAAAACCCTTCGAGTCAAAAACTCCATAAAGCATCATTTCATTGTAAAACACTTAAAAAAAAGTGGTCTATTATAACATAGATTGAACTTGAGGTACCACTTCTCTTTACTTCTATATGACCAATAATACCTCATGTGCATAGTGATAGAATTCACTATAAATTCTTCAAATTCACACATTCTCAAATGAGAGAGAAATTCCTTAAATATGATAGAAAGGGAGGCAAAATACCTCAAGGGGTATGAGTCACACCTATTTAAAGAAACCATTTATAAATAATTAATATTATAATATTTATTAGATTATTAATTATTAAATGGTATATTATTTATAACATAAGATTTTATAATCTTATATTAGAACAATATATAAATGTTATAAGGGAATGATCCCTAATAACATTATGTTCTAACATTATTTAGTAAAAGTGGCTCTATTTTTCATTCTTTTCTAGGTTTTTCTAGTCAATGAGCTATGATGTTTTGTTTTGTTATTCCTTATTCATTGAACATTTGATAAATTCAAATTGTACTTCATATCACCAAAGATTTGATGGTAAATTCTTTTGTATGATGATTTTATATAAAACACTTATTTTACACAGAGGCTATAGAGCTTGTACCTACAATTTATATCTAAAATAACACGGCTGCTAGATATTCCTTTCATAATCCATTGATTCTTAGAAGATAATTTATTTTTTATTGTTCATTCAATACAAACTAGTCAAACAAGAACAATTTCAAATTGAATTTGTCTACTTATAAAGTGAAATGTAAGAATAGGACAGCATACTCTCATTCTTAGTTTTGAACTCTTATCACCTT
>VDFB02013913.1:0-23185 GCA_007258455.2 Sequoia sempervirens | reverse complement strand
AAAAACAATTAAGATTAATCCTTAAAATAAAATAATTAATAATTTGTATAGGTGGACATATTAAGAATAGGTAGTTTATGAAGTGATCTAGGTCAAAAGAATTAATAGATTTGAATAAATAGGAAAGAAATGGTAAACATGCCATGAGCTATTTGTTTAGGTGTTTAAAAAAAAACTTGTAAGATTCAATTTTTGAAATGCTAGCCTTATTTGAAAGAAATGTATTAAAACAAATTGATATAGGAATGAGCCACTTTATTGAGAAAGAATGTAACCTTATTGTCTTGATTTGAGAGTGTTGATGATAGCATCGGTCAGATAGGAATGACGATTGCTGGATCGTCATTCTTACTGATCAATATTATCATTGGTATTTAATTATCTTTCAGAATTATTATAGAACGAATTCTGTGAGCCTTCATAAATTCGAATCTAGACTTTGGTATATTCTGAATCATATTTAATCCTATCTTGTTGCATTCGCCATCATTCAGATTAGTTATGTTTTGTTAAGGATTAATTCAGATAACATTCAAAGTGTTTCTTGAGACGCGATTCTAAGAAACACGTCCCAATGAATGGACGTGTCCCCACTTGTGGAGACACGTCCTTCCATAGGACGTGTCTCTTAGAAGAGAGTTTCCTTATCATATTTATGATGGTACATTTGTGATTTGCAAACATTGAAATCAATTAATGTTCTGCAATCAGCACATTTGTATTACAAAGAAGAATTCTGGAAATCATTTTCTGAACTTGAAAATTCTGTGTAGTTTGCCTCCTCTCAGTTCTATAAGTTTGCCTTAGGTTCCTTAGCCTGATAGGATTTGATTACACATTTTACAGAAAGGTACTAAACAAATTAAAAGCGAATAAAGACCTCCTATGTTGGTGTTAATGTCCATAAAAACATTCAAAGATGATATTTTTAAATATTGTCCTCCTTCAAGATAAAGGTGTTGTCCATAACCTCGTAGTGAATGGTGGAATATAAAATCAACAAGCAACTCAATGCTACAATTGTTTAGAAAAATGAAAGAGAGTTATAGTTGAAACATTACAAGACATAGACATTAATAAGCAATTTAATTGTACTATAAGTTAAAAAAAGTGACCTAACTCTTAAGTTAAAAGTGTAGATACTAAAATTTGTCCTGGGCTTATGAACTCTAATTCTTTCATTTCCCTATGCATTCTTGATAATTAAATAATGTTAATTATTTAATTAATTCATTTCTAACTTTATTTCTTCTTTGGTTAATTAAATAAATTTTACTTATTTAATTATTTTCCAATCTTTCTACTAAATAATTACCTTAATTATTTAATTATTCATTAGCCTTCTAGATACCATTAAATTAAATAAATTTTATTTATTTAATTGCCTATTGATTTGTCATTTTCCTCCCACTTTTGAATTATTATTTTTTTTATTATTATTTAACTATTCATTTCAATTTCTCCTACAACCTCTTTGTCTATGCCAATCTTATCTTCCACATCAAATCTTATCTTTTGACATCTCATTTAATTCTAGTCCTTGATTGAATTATCTTATAATTCAATCTTAACCACTCATTCTTATCATTTGCCCTAATTTTTCCCAAACCCTAAATCATACTACAACTTTCATTCTTGGCCATTGATTGACACATCCTATTGACATCTAACCTCAGTCCTTCATTCAAATGATTTTTTCTATAAAAGACCCTATCCTTGTCATTGTCATCCATCTAGTTCATATGCCAGTACATGTTAGTGTGAGACAACAATCTTCAATATTTTGCTAGTCATTGTCATAGGCTTATTATTGCACACTCAAATCTGAGGGCAATCATCATATTCAAGCAAAATGGAGAAGAGCAATGGAGGTGAATCAATGATAGCATGAAGACTTTATGGTGACATTGCTTTATATTTCATGTTTTCATGCTTATTTGTGCTCTATTGTTAGTTTAAGGTTAGCTTTATGCTTTATTACATTAACCTAGATTTTTATCCTAGATTACAAAAAGAATGTAAAAAAATGAAAAATAAGTTTTTTACTTTATGGTACATCACTTTCAATATCAATAGACTCTAGAAAACAAGTTTGAACCCAAGAAATTTTAATCTAAAAAAATGTAGAGGAACAAATAAATTTAAACATGGGAGCCCTAATTGACATAACCATACGAGTTTTCTTGGATACTAGAAATAATGATCAAATTGACATGTCATCTATGATACGTGTTCTTTGGTTGAAACTTTCTCTTCAATTAAGATAAGTATTATTATAAGAATATTAACTAAATTTGCAAAACTTTAGTTTTGTGAAAGAATGACATTACCTTTATTAAGCAAATTATGAGCATGCAAAAAGAGATGTGATAAAGAAGGTATTGAAGTTTTACATGAGTGTTGCTCTAAATAATTTACTTAAAATAATAAAGATAGGTGTCTATTAATATTGGAGTCTTACATGAATGTTACTTTATTATTAGTGTTTAAATCAATTAACTTTTAGTTTTGTCTTGGAATTAATTTTATTTAAGAAAACTCCATGAATATACAGATGGTGAATAATATTGGAGTCTTACATAATGTAGTTTTTTTAATATAATTTTAAAAAGTTTAATGTTTAATTACAACTATAACAAATCTAAATGCCAAATTCATAGAGGATCATGTGTTTCAATGATATCTAGATTCATATTTATATTTTTCTATTTTGTACAATAATTATTCAAACCATTATCAACTATCTAGTGTGAAAAACTCTTAAATACAATGTAAGGTTTTCATCAAGTTTATGACAAATAAAAACTTTTAAGAATATTGAGAATGGACTGCCTTTATAGGGTTGATTGTTGAAAAATATAATAAGTCACATTCATAATTGAAAATTATGATTTTGGTTTTTAGATTTAAATTTTAAAAACAAAATTTCATTGAGATTTCACAAGATTGAATGTTTTAGGCTATGATCAGTTATTGTAAAAAATGACTTATTGTCTTTGAATTTTAGTTTTATCAACACTCAATCATCAAACCAAGCTTTTAGTAATTTTGTTTTCTAAGAAAGAAGTTAATCAAGAAAGGAAGATAATATTGTGAAAGATATATAAATTCTAAAAAATGGTACTTACATCCTTGGAGTTATTGATCTATCATCTATGTCAAAGTTGCATGGACTTGGATATAGATACAAATACATATATGGTATCAGATACAGATACGGTCATTTTTTAAGACCCCCAATATAGATACGACTGGATACGGCATTCATAAAAGACACACATATTTAACACAATTTTCTAAATTATTAGAGAAGATTTTCAATACTTTAAAAGCAAATAAGTAAATATAAATTAAAATAATATTAATAATTTAGTAAAGAATAAGCAATTAAAAATATATGATTATGAATAAATTTTATTTATATTGAAAGAATAAATTTTAATTTTTTTTTAAATATCTAACATTTAAACAACATAATATAAATATTAAATATAAATATAAAATTATAAACAATTAACTTTCTTAAATCTACAAAAATTAAGACACCAAAAAAATACTTGAGTTGCCTTGCAAGAAGACCCAAAAAAATGGTTCGCTGAAATAGAAAAGAGTTTCATTTCTCTTCCTCATTTGGTGTAGGTTTTGTTTATACAAAACAAAAACAAATATATTTCACGATTGAGGGTTTTTAAGATTAAGTTTAGGAGGATTCACGTCATTTTTTTTTTTGAAAATCAAATCACACAGCAACCAACATGACTGGAAAATCAGAGTAAACTCTGGGCATGTGTGGATACAATATCCAACATGTATCCATGATGTATTGTATCTAGATACGAATACGGTGATATGTGCGCCTGGGGAGGGGCGGGGGCGTATCTGGCTACTCTGATCTATGTATATTTCAAATGGATAGGGACAATTAAAATATTGCAAATTAAGTTTATATCTCAAATGTGTGGCTGCATATTTATGGCCCATGTTAAGTTCTTGATTATATAACTAAAATTTCACCAGAAGCTTTAGCCAATCAAGCCAAGAACCTTGCCCCAACATCTTGGATTTTTAAACATTAATATTTATACTTATTTTTTTATGAGGGTAAACATTAATATTACCACGCCCTAGCTTAGACATGACACCCATCCACAGGGCATTTAAACATTTCAATGTGCTTATAAAATTTAAACATTAATTATTATAATTGTCTCATTAATAGGAGAGTCCATTAGTTAGTAGATTGTTTTAACATAGACCTTCGTCACTCACTTTTGAAAGCCTCTCATTACCATTACATCACAACACAATGGACCCAAAAATTTTATTATTAATAATATTAGAATGTTTTGATTAAGATAAAGGTGGGAAGGTCTTGTACCCATTACAATCCAGTCATAGAGGCAAAAGACCGAGTCTCACAAGAAATGAGACATCAAAAAGCTAATAATATTAGAATGTTTTGATTAAGATAAAGGAGGGAAGGGTCCTACCCATTACAATCCAAACATAGAGGCAAAAGAGAGCAATCTCACAAGAAATGAGACATCAAAAAACTAACAACAACCGAAAAGAAATGACTAGCAAAAGCAAAAGACGGGTGCAGGAAACGAAAATTGATGAGGGAAAGAACCCAAAAACCAACAACAAAAGAAATATCAAGGCAACTTGAAGCCAAACTTTAGAAGAGGCCTCAAATGAGGGGTAGGACGGGCTTGGAAAGATATTCCAATCTTTGTGGGATGTAGCCCAATAGAAGGAGTATGAAGCACAACACCGAGTTTCCTTTTCATCCTCAATAGGTGTCCTAATTGCCATTAGCACATTGGAGATCCAAAGAAGGGATCACAACTGTCTAGCATAAAGAAAGTTGGACCTAGATTTAGCGACATTGTCTAAGGTGATAATTTGACCAACAACATTAGCAATATCCTAAATAATACCTTCATCCCAAAATTCCAATGGGGGTTGTAGGAGACACACCCAAATAGACAACATGTTAATCTTGAAAACATTAAAGCCTGTAGACCAACGTTCTAAATGAAGAAAAGCCTTGCCAAAAAACCAAAGGCCTCCCTGATAAATAATAATGTTAGAAAGTTATAATTATAACATTGCATTTATAATTACCATATTCACATTATTAACAAACATATATAATATTATCTTTGATTCGATAAAAGGAAATAGGACCTCTTTATCCATTATATTAAATTTGAAAAAAAATACCATAGGATTTTAAGAAATTTTGCTAGTGTAATACAACACAACAAAAAGACAAGACATCATAAATACTAGGACTCTTCTTGGCTCTTTGTAATTTCTCCCATGGCTGGATGCCATGACTAAGCTAGAGATTGGTAATGTCTTTGGTTACCCTCATCAAAAATACATATAGATATTAATATTTAAAAATATAAGATTTCGTGAAATTTTAATCATATATTCAAGAAACTTGATAGGAGCCATAAATATGCAGCCACACATTTAAGAAATAAACCTAATTCAAAATATTCTACTTGTCTCTCTATCCATTTGAAATATACATAGATCAATTAAATCATACCATTTGGATAACACTAAGAACGAAAGTATCTTTCTTCACAACTTATATATCTTTCTCAATTCAATCTTATCAGATCTCTATAAAATTTTATTTTTAAATCTTACATTTAAAAAACAAAATCATGGTTTTCAATTACAAGTGAGACATTATTTTCTTCAACACTCAACCTTAAAAGATAGTTTATTTTTATCATTTTGTAGTTTTTATCTCTAATAAACTTGATGAAAACCTTAACATTGTACTTTAGAGTTTTTCACACTATGTAAGACTCCAATATTAATAGCCACCTACCAATATTATTTTAACAAAATAATATTAGAGCAACACTCATGTAAAACTTCAAATTAATAACAACCCACCTTGTTTATCACATCTTTTTTTGTAAGATAACCATCAATCTTTTGCAAAACTAAAAGCTTGCAAACTTGGGCAATATTATCATACCAATAATTATATTGCTTAAACAAAAAAAGTTTCAACCAAAGACCATTGTGGAATAGGGTAAAATCAAGGTAGAAGGCATGAATCAATAGTACCAACCACCAAATACATAAAACTCAAGCCCTAAAGACCATAGTCCAACAATGAAGCACAAATGAACATAGAAACATAAAATAACAAAGCAATATTACCATAATTCCTATGCCATGGTTGAATCACCTTCATTGCTCTTCTCCATTTTGCTTTATATTCTTGCTTGCCCTCAAATTTGTAGTATGCAAGAATAAGCCTAGTGATAATGATAGCAAAATATTGAAGATAGTAGTTGTGGTTAGGGTTGAAATGAAAGGGATAGGTCTCTTTTATAGAAAACCAAATTTGAATAAAGGGTCAAGATTGAATGATGAAGATCAATGGGTAAGATTGCTTTGAGAAGAAAGAAAATAGGGTTAGGTAAAAAAAATAGTTTAGTTAAGGATGGACGGTAGAGATTAAAAGGTAATAAAACCTTATCAAGGGTGGATATTAATTGAGATAAGAGATAAGATTTGGCACTGAAAAAGAGGTGACTGGAGTAAATTAAATAATTATAAAATTATTTAATTTAGGAGGGAAAGTGAATAATTAAATAATTAAATTATAGAAGAAGAGGGGAAGTTGACTTTTAATTAAAATAATTGGAAACAATTATTTAATTAAAAGTGGAGGAAAAAGATAAATCAATAAATAATTAAAATAATTATATACTAGTGGATGATAGAGGTGGGAAATAAATAAATAGGATTTATTTAATTCTGAAGAAAAGGCTAATAATTAAATAATTAAAATAATTATTTAATTATAGTAGGAAAATAAAAATAGATAATTAAATAAATGAAAATTTATTTAATTATAGAGTGAAATGAGCATTAGTGATGTAATTAAATAAATATTAATTTATTTAATCAATGAAAGGGCTCGAATAAAAGGGGAAAGTGAATTAATTAAATAATTAAAAATATTTAATTAATAGAAGAACATGACCTTAGACAATAATCAAATAATTAAAATTATTCAATTATGCCAGGAAGAAGTGGAAAATGGTGTTCACAGGTTTAGGACATTTTTCAATGTCTAGAACCATATATAATAGATGACATGTCAAATTGATCATTCTTTCTCATATCCAAGAAAACTCGTATGGTTATCTCAACTAGGTCTCAAATTTATTTTCTTTTATGCTATTGATGTTGAAAATGATATACCAAAAGGTAAAAGATTTATTTCCCTTGATTGCTTTACATTCTTTTTCACTTAAAAGTTAGGTCACCTTTTTTAACACGATACAATTAAATTGCTTATTAATGCCTAAACACTTTTACTTTTCTAAACAATTGTAGCATTGAATTACTTTTCTAAACCCTAAGCCCTAAACCCTAAACACTCTTATTTTTAAGGCACTTATATAGACATGGACACCAACTTAGAAGGTTTTTATTCACTTTTAAAATATATCATGAATGCTTATATTAAAAATACACCAGCTTGAAGATATTTATTCACTTTTAACTTGTTTCACCAAAAAAAGGAAATTAGATGTTCGACCTCACATCAACTTGTTTCAATGCATTTCTTTCAAAAACATTTACAATGTTAAAAGTGATTTTTCTTAAAAAACCTAGGTCCTAGACAAATAGATCATCACATAGATCATCACATATCGTTTGGCCAAGACCATCTTATAAACTACCTATCCTTAACTATTTCCTCAACATCTATAGAAATTATTAGTTATCTTAATTTCAAGACTATTTGACCTTTAACTGCTTTTGTTTATCTCCTTTTATACGTCCTAGTCTTAAATTCTAGTCCTCGGATATAATAGTTTTTTTTTGCTATATGTCACTCAACAAAATTGAAGTGGAGCAGGATTTATGACTTTTCAAGGTTATGCATCAAACACCTTTATTACAATACATATTGCATTTGTCCTAAATTTTCATGTCTTGTTCCAGCCATCTTAAGAGATGAAAACTCTAGCTCACTCAAAATCACCTAATCAGATACATGAGAAAATCATAATTATGTTTAAGTTATTGATTAGATTGTTCATCTTGTTACTTTGATTGATTTTCAATAATTTTCTTACACGGAATTAGTCCTCACACTTACACTAATTCATGCACGTCTGTAAATTTTTTAGCTATAATTTAACAAACATTCCAAAATACAAAATTCATGAGATGACTATTTTCTATATTTCTAAAAAGAATTTGACCCTATTTTATCCAACTTCCATAAACAAAAATATTTCAGCAAACTTCTAGATAGAGTATGCTTTTGTTTTACAACACAATCAATTTACTTAAACTAGATAACTAAACATAAAACAATTGAGATCTAATAGAACAGCTATTAAAATATTATTACAACTTTATAATATTATAATGGATCTACATATATGTTCTAAATAATAAATTATTATTTAGAATAATATGCTGCATTCAAAACATTAAGTCAACTTTTATAAAAAAATTCTTATGAGAGATTGGGCCAGATCCTACAAACGTTTCCACTTTCATTAAATTACATTTTTCTCTCGAAAGATGAGTAGTCTCAGTATAAAAACAAAGAGAGGGTAAATCTAATTTCTACTTATTTGTACTCTGCACGTTACAAACACAATATTTTTTTCAAATATACAACACGCATTATATTGCAAATAGCCCAACAACAGAAAAAACAAAAAACCATGCAACAGTGAACTATGAAGTGGCATTGATCTAGAGTGAAACTGTTTTTTCCTTGCAAATCTATAACTCAATTATGGGGCAACGATACGCACAAAAAACAACAGTGAACTGAAGTGCAATGTGAGTTGAAGAGAACTGCAACATGAGTTAAGTGTATAAAGGAACAATGAACTGAAGTTATCGTGTATGTAGGGCATTGATGCCGTGGTGCAATGTAAAGGCTGAATAGCCACTTCTATTTTTTTACAGCAATTTATTTAGCAAGTCTTCTATTTATAAGTAAGGTCTTAAGGCTACATTACCAAATATGATGCCACATCAACATGTTTTTTGTTGAGGTGTTTCAAAAGGTCTAAAAAAAGTTAGACCGATAATCATACACTAAGTCATGTTTTATTAGTGTTTAATGTGGCATCACATGATTTGTTATTTTTTAATCTAAGGAATACATTTCACTCAAGTATGAGTAAAGGAGAGGGACTAGTAGTTGTTAGGCTAACTTTGCAAGCAAGTAGCAATCGCAAGGAATATCATAGGACCTCCGTCTTATAAGAAATGTGATTCAGTCTCTTATCTAACTACAATTAAGGTTTGGAGGGGTGACTCATAAAGCAACTTGCCACATCAACATGTCCAATGAGAGGTGTCCTAAAATTGACTTTTTAAAGATTCAACCAAAACTTAATCGTGGTATCTCTAATAGTTGAACAAAAAAATATCAGTTATTGTTAGAACAATATCAAATTCTTATTTAAAATAACTTATATGAAACCTAAATGATCTCAACACCTTTTGGTAACCATAAATCTTTGTTATCTCTAACCTTTATATCCAACACAAATGAATCAATAGTTGAACACAAAAACTATTGTTATTATAAAAACAACACATCATTATTTAAAATACAGCTTATATTCAACTTTAAATGATCACAAAACTTTTTGACAATACTTCACATTTTATGAGAAAATACAAGGTATCTTTTGCAATCACCTTTTATATTTGTGATAGGACAAACTATTAATACAGAGTACTCCAATGCATATACATTGTCACCCCAATAGTTGTACACTAAGAATAGTATTTTTCGCTATGACAATAATACTTGTTTAAATGACCACCTTATTTTATATGAAATAAAAAAAGTATTTATTTCACTTGTTAATGAATTTATTTATGTTTTTTATATAACATTCATAGGTTCTCGTGTGTTCAAGTATGTGTTCATCTTATAACCATAAGTACATACCAACAATTGGACCCCACCTAACTATTGACCCCTCTCCCCTACTCATAATCAACACCTAAAAGTTTAAAGTCACAACTAATAGTGCTATATTATTAAAAATATTGGACATTAAATCAACAAATGTTATCATGTAACTAATGGAACATGCTCAATTATTGGGTCATTTCTCCTATATGTGTGTGTTTACAATAATTATACCTAAAGATGTCTTTACAATGATAATAAGGAGAACAACATTTGATGTTGTGATAGTGAAAGAAAAACTTTCTATCTTTTATCCTAAATTTGATAATCACTTACACATCAAAATATTGAAATTTAATAATAATATAAAATAAATAAATAACCTTTTATTTAAAAATAATAAAAAAACAAATAAAATTTATAATATATTTTTAGAGAGATTTGTAACATAAATAAACTAATATCTTTGAGTGTCTTTCACATAATCTTTTATATAAATTTATCTAAAATAAATAATTTAATTGCATATACATAGGGGAGAGGACCCAATAGTTGAGCACCCTAACTTCACGCTTCTCAAAATCGTACGTGGAAATTTCAAATCACTCCCAATTTTTTACAGCAGCTTGCTTGGCAAGGCCCCTGCTTATAACTAAGGTTTTAGGGCCATATCATCAAATATGACGCCACATCAGCATGCTTTTTGTTGAGGTGTCCAAAACGGTCCCAAAAAAAAAGTGAGAACGATACTTGTGCACTAATGTTTTATTGGTGCATTGATGTGGCATCACATGATTTGTTACTTTTTAGATCTAAGGAATACATTTTATTCAACTATGGGTAGTTATCATCAACACTAACAACTTTAAAGTCACAACTATTGGATCAATATTGATAAAAGAATTGGGCATTAAATCAACAAATGCTATAACAACTATTGAAACATGCGCAACTACTGGGTCCTTTCCCCTATATAAAAGAGGTTCTACTCCCTTACATCTACATACACACACAGACAAACGAACAAATTATCTTATGTATATATAAGAGATTTTAAAAGAGTTCATTAAATGAACTTGAACTCAAAATTTCCATAAGTGTAAGGTACAAGTTTGTTCTAGGGATTTGAGAGTGCGTTCGCGAGAGCTTGGAGTGCAAGAACAACGTTCCATTCAAAGGGCCTGATGCGAAATTTGAGCTTGCTTAGGAAATTCTGATTTTATTTCCACACTAACACACGTGTATGTTTTTGTTTTTGAGTGAGAAGAAACTTGTTTCTCCATTTGTAGTGAATTGGATTTTTGGAGAGAAGCTAGGGGAGAGCGGCCAATAGTCGTATGGGCTAACTTTGCGAGCATGTAATGGTTGCATGGAATATCACAAGACCTCCGTTTTTTAAGAAATGTGAATTGGCCTCTAACCTATCTACTACTAAGATTTGGAGTTGTGACTCATCACACAACTTGTCACATCATTTAGTGAAAAGTGCCCAAAAATTGAATTTTAAGGGTTCGACCAAAACTTATTCATGGTATCCCAAATATTCAAACAAAAAAATATCATGTGTTGTTAGTAGAATATCAAATTTTCATTTAAAATATCTTATATAATGGAACAAATACCTATTGGTAATCATAAATCTTTGTTATCTCTTAACTTTTATATCCAACACAAATAGACCAATAGTTGAACATAAAAAACTATTTGTTGTTATAAAAACAACACATTATTATTTAAAGTATAACTTATATCCAACACAAATGGACCAATAGTTGAACACTAAAACTTTTTGACAATCCTTCACATTTCATGGCAAAACACAAGATATTTATTGTGCTCACCTTTTATATTTGTGATAGGACAAACTATTAATATAAAATACTCCAATGCATATACATTGCTATCCAAATAGTTGTACACATAAAAAAAATATTTTCCCACTATGATAAAAATCCTTGTTTAAATGAGCATCTTATTTTATAAATGACACAGTTATAGTGGATAGTTATGATATTTTATTTGAAACAAAAAAATATTTATTTCACTTGTCAATGAATATATTTATGTTTTTTTATATAGAATTCATAGATTCCCATGTGTTCAAGTATGGGTCCATCTTGACCAATATTTGATTTTTTTTTATTTACATGTGAACTAATTATTTATAATATATAGTATGAATATGTGAAAAGATTGAATATTATAAGTACAAAAGATATAACAATAACTAACTGTTGCATAATTAGTGACCACTCTCCCCTATTATTTTATCATTTTTGTTACCTAATATTTGCACTTGGAAAGCTTTAGGATGACAACAATAATTTCTAATGAAGGAAAAAAAAACATTGGAATAAAGGATTTGCAATTAGTACATGAAATTTCTCTTAAATGTAGTAACTTTTTATATTAGTATTTAAATTTTTTATTAATTAACACTTTTTTTTTATCATTTTTATATGAATAGATACGCTCCCGTACTGGAATGGATTAGGATAGAAGAGAAGCATTTTACCGTCAAGGAGACCAAAGTCGTGGATTAGATTGTGAATGAGGAAGCATGGGAAGGCTAGGGGTGCCTTAATTTTACAACAGCATTTTTGTTTAATCTGACTAAATTTTAGTTATTAGGGTCCACAAATTGCAAGAAATATAATTTATTCAGGCCCTAATGTGCCTCAACTTATTCTGAAATGAAATGAATAAACAGAATGTAGTCGTTGGTAGTCATGAATAATACTGAGAATGCGTTATGACAGATAAATGGCATGAATAATTTGTGGAAAAGAGAATGGATTTGTTAAGACACGGACAAGCTTCATAGCCTAAGCAAAGATTTATCAAAAATCCTTACCAGTCTGTGCAGCAATGCTCTTTCAGAGTTCCTGCTCTTCGCACCACCACCACAACGCTAACAGCACCGAGAAAAAGTCGAAATTTTACCCCTTTCTGTGTTAGGTTCTGTAGGAAGAAGAAAAAACCCAAATTCAAGATAAAAATTGTACACAAATTTAGTCTTAATTTTTAAGGGAGAAATAAATATTGAGATTAAAAAGTAAACACTGGTAAGACCCGAATTAAATATAAAACCACCATAAAGAAATAAATGCCTGTCACATGCACTAACCTCAAAAACAAAATCCTCAAGAGTGCGCCTTTTTGAAAATGCGCTGGAAAGCGACACTAACTTCAAACGCAAAATTCTTCCAACGGCACTGGTAAAAGCAATGAAACCATGGCGTTATAACGAAAGCTTTGGCATTAAAGCAGCGTGAATTATCATTATCATTACCAGTGTCATCCAGAAGGAAGGCCGCTTGAAAATAGCAACGGAAATAGGTAAATGCGTTATCAATGCAGCGGCTACTTTACCTGGCTTGCAAAACCCCAAAAGCCGAGGTAAAACCCAAGAATCCTGCAAGCTCTAGCTGGCGCTTTTTACGGAGATTAATTATCCTAACAAATTATTTACTAATCCAGCATGCGCGTTACCCAATGCATTAAATGCTATGCCTCCTGTCTTTGTGGATGGTTTCAGAGCAAATCGACGATTATTAAATTTTTTAATATTTCCTTACAAAATTAAAGATCAGTTGATTAAACCCCATCGTACAATAGGTAATTAGTTGTGGCGCTCAAGCGGGGCTGTGAAATGTATATTTCCTAATCTATTTTTAATTTACAATTATCTATTATCCAAAAATTAAATTTCATTTTCTTAATATGAAAGTAAAACTAGCAATCGCACCTTCGTGTGTAATAGGTACACCGAAGAGATGTGGAAGGTTCATTAGGATTTTTTTTGGTCTATTACTTGCGTATATTTTGTAGTACATGGGGTCAATTGGTAGCCCATTTAAAAAATGATGTTGTTTGTCCAACAAAGGTCTTAATGGAGAAGTGATTGCTTCAAATCAACTATGCATACACTTACAAGGATTCAAAAATTATCGAAAGATGACTTCTTAATCAAGAAGATAAGAAGATAAGTAGGCTCCTTTACTAATAGGTTCGTGTCTTGTTTGCAATAGGGAGAGAGGGAGAGATATAGGGGGGAAGAGAAAGAGAGAGATGGGTAAGGAGATAGAGATAGGGGATATAGGTAGAGAGTAAGATGGAGATGGAGAAGGAGAGGGATATGAAGAGGAGAGGGAGAGATAATGAGAGAGAGAGAAGAGGGGGATATATAGAGATGGAAGATAAATATATCTATATAGAGAGGGAGATATAGAGAGGAAGATAGAGATATAGGGGAATGGGGAGAGGGAAAGATAGGTAGAAACATATTTGGTGAAATAGAGTGATAGAGAGATAGAGATATAAGGAGATATAGAGAGAGGGGGAGAGGGATAGAGAGACAGAGAGATGGATAAAGCATTAGAAATAATGCTTATTTTTATGTTAAAAAAACTAGACCAATATGAAAATGATTTAAAAACAGTAATAGTAAAGTTAATCATGGTAGAATTTGCACACTAGCAAGAAACACACAATAAGAATCACAAATCCATAGGGGCATTCTAATTAACTTTTAGAAAATCTCTAAAGTGTCAACTCATATCCCAAATATGGCAATTCTAATCATTTTTAGTAACAACCTTAATGTCATTCCAAGTAGAAGTTGAATTAGCATGGTTCCACTTAATAACATAGAAACAATGAATGAGGATGTTGATGTCTTTCTTACATTCATTCATCTACCATTGTTTGAAGTAAGAGGACTTTCTTTTTAAATGATCAACCAAGATTTTAGTCATATTCTAAAATAATATTAGTAAGTTGTCTTTGCTTGGTATGTAAAAGAGCTCGGTCATGGCCTTAAATTATTAGAACCAACACCAAGACTTCTTGCAAACTAGAACCTAACTCTACCATTATGTTCACCACAAATACCTCTCATGCTAGCATTTTCAAATTATCTTTTGAAGCACCATAAACATTATTTTTAACCAAGCTCGAAGGAGGGCATTCCCATTGAGTAAGTTGATAATCTTAAGGTTTCTTATTAAAAGAGGCAAAAGAGGGAGAAGCTATAGGAATACAAAGTATTATTAGAACTCTAAATTCCTACTGAGAACTTGGTTGATTATCTTGAATCCAAACTTGATAATTTTCTGTTAGATTTTCCATTATTTTACCCTGAACCTGACTTATATTCTTTATTACACCATTAAAAATCCTTTAATTTCATTCCCGCCAAATATTACAATATATCAAACTACAATTGATGTCATGTAAAAGATTAAGGGTTTTTAGCTTCAAAGAAGGTCATGTTGATTGATAAAAAAAGACTTGGATATACTCAAATTATTCCACAAAATTTCTAACAAATCACACTATCAATGGTGAAGAAAAGTGGCAAAGAAGATGTCTATCATACTCCATCTTGAAGGAAAATATTATATATGTTCAAACCAACAACCCTTCTTTCTTGAAGATTGTCATAATGAAAAAAATTATCTAAAATTACAAATCAAATGAAAGCATAAACCTTTGGGAAACATTTAGGATGCCAAACCCTTTTCCAAACATTATAATTCTTAACTTCCAAGTCATCTTCCAATAGATTTTTATAACCAACTTGCACAATGTAAATCTTAGAGCCTTTAAAACCCTATCCAAAAAAAAATGAATGTTTACCTAAAGAGAACTTTTGAGATACTAAAATATGAGCTAAGCAATTAATGAGGAGAGGGAATTGTTGACCTAGTCAAAGATATTTAGGTTTCCATTTCTAAATCTTCACACCATCTTGCATGACTACATATTGAAAATTAGAAACATAAATCTAACCAACTTCAATTTTTTTTTAAAAAAAAGGAGATTAGAGAATTATACTTTAAGAGGGCTATTTTGGTCTCATGCATCCTTCCAAAAAAGAGCAAAGCCTCCCTTCTCCACAATCCAAAAAGGTTGGACCTTTAATCAAACTGCTACCCAAATTGTAATTTTCTATATTTGAGAACCTTTACCAAGGGTTGGCATTCTAGGGATGAGAGTATGTTCCTCCATATTCAAGTACTTGAGCTTAAAAATTGCCCCTCATAAGGCTTGTTCCTCCATACACCATCTCCAATATAATTTGATAGTAAGAGCTATATTATTAAGGAGGGAAGATCTCGTACTTAAACCATATTTCTTATCGATAAATGCTATTCAACTAAATGCCATTTATTTTTGTGATTTTTTTTAAAAGGTGCAATGCACCCATATTATTATGGTAAACACTTTTGAGTGGAGTTATTAAACCAAAGTTCAAATGTCCTGCCATACCAAACTTAAGGCACAAGGCTCATGAGCACTTTAGCCTAGCTTAGGTTTGAACCCTAGTGGTCGCCATTACTACAACCAAGCTTTTACTTGACTCCCCAACGTAACCACGCTTCTTTATCACTATTTTACGAATTTCCTTCTCAAAGATTTTTTTTATTTTATTATCTAAATCAAGGAGGAATCCTTTTGGACCTGCAAAAGCCAATAAATTTTGAAAGCTCCAATCATAGATTTAAGAAACATTATACAACTAATCAAATAGAGGTATTTGTGTGTCCAATGATTGATACGATGCTCAAAATAATCCAACATAACATTCTGATTTTTTTTTCCGAGACAAGTATGACAAATACAAATACCCAAATATTTAAAAGAAGGAGAAGCAACATGAAAATAAAGAATATTAGCAATTTTTTTACTGAAGATGAGGGTTACTATGGAAAAAGGAAACATGATTTGTTACACTCCAATTGTGTATAAATTGTGCTTGCACTTTTTTATCGATAAATTATGAATGAATGTTGTTCCATTAAATGATATGTGAAGAAATGCATATATCTTAAATGAATGGTTATTGAATTATGTATTCTAAATATGGATATATATTATGTGTAATGCTTATTTTTTTGAACAGTTGACTATCGTGTGCATGTGTTAGTTAGATGCAGGTGTATGTTCAATCCTCCAAGTGTGAGAGGAAGTATCACTCAGGAGAAGATCTTGGTCGTGTTACCAGTAACATAGCCTATCTAAGCTTATACACACTCACAGTAGTATGGTTGAGTCAAGTTATTATGTTGGGAGTTGGTAAGTCATCCTTAGTTTGATTTGTCTACATTAGTAAGGGTCTCGATTACTATTGAGTGCATTATTGGGTGATTTTTATCTATTTGAGCTTGTGAGTTCTTCCCTTTATTACTATGCTTGTATTGATAAGTTAAACACACGTGGAATATGTATATGTACACATATGAATGTCGATGATAGACCATATGCATGAAGGATCATGTACATGAGGGTACATAGGTAGATGTACCTATGCACACTTATGAACGGGTTGCTTATGCACATGGAACAATCAAATGGACCTTACAACATGTATATGTTATGTATAGATATATTGCACATAGATACCTATTATATATATCCATATGTATACATGTATCAATACACATGTATGTTTGGAAAATGGACATTCCCATACAAATGTATTAATATATGTACACATATGTATACATGTACATAGAGGCATATATATGTATATATATGTGTACACAATCGATGCAATTTTTATTACTATGAGAATGCTTTAACTTGTTTGTATTCATTTGTATATCGAATATATACATACTTTATTGACCTAAGATAAAAAAAATTGTGTGTGTGTGTGTTGATATATATATATATATATATATATATATATATATTTATATGTAAATATATGAATATATATTTATATATGAACATAAGTTTGGAGGTTGATTAACATATGTGATGCTTAGAGGTTGATAAATTTAAATGAACATAGGCCGATTGTATATAACATATACAAAGCATTTTAAAGGCCGAATATAATACATATTAGCATTGAGTAAAGATCGAATTATAAACAATATATGACACAATAGTTAAGTCGATATGGATAATATAACATAGTTGATGCTATGGAATAACATCTTTGACTTAGTAAACATTGATTTACTTAGCTTTGGAAGTTTCATCGTAAAGTGATGGACTAGTTACCAACACCATAGTAAATATGAAATGCATGATAATAAGATAAATGACAACAAGGCAATGAAATAGTCAAAGCAAATTTATGAGACAAAACGACTCTTTATTCCTTTGTTTGCTGCAATATGTTGACTTAGTTGACTTGTGGAAAGTGTTGCATTTAGAAAGAAGATTATTTCAATAAGTAAAGCCGCACCAACAAATAAGAAGAGTGGCTACTTACTTGGCACCATATTATGAAGTTCTAACTGTTGTAGAAGTCCATTTTGGAAACAAATCGACTGTCACCATTTGATCATGTGCAGATTGAAATAGTCTTTAGATGCTGTCAAAATGTAGAGGTTAACCTGTAGCTTATTGTGTTGAGTAAACTCTTTAATTGCTGCCACCTTTTTTCCAAGTGAAGTGAGTCGACTAGCATGAATGTTGTTGTCAATTTATATGCCTTTTATGTAGGCTATGAAGTCTCCTTTTTGTTGTATAAATAGAGACATGTTCTCTATTTTAAGAGCATTCTAATCCATACTATTACACACTTCTATTCTAATTTTTATACAATCTTATTTTGTTCCTTTTTGTGTGAGCCTTGAGTGTTTTGTGAGGATCTTTATTGTTTGAGTTATACTTGAGAGAAGCATATTATCAACTTGTGAGAGAGTTTTTATTGAGGTATTACATGTGAGATCAAAGTGAAGTTGTGTGTGTGTTAAATGTTTAAAGTTAGTATCAACACAAACCTTAATGAAATGATTTATATTCAATGATTCAAAGCAAACAAGTTATTCTAATTTGCAACAAACTAAATCTTTCAAGAACATCTCATTGTCCTCTATTCTTAATGATTCTTTTAACCTTTTGGCCCTTAGATTTCTATGTGCACAAAGGCTATTAGAATGACACTTAAGAAATGAGATTAGTATTCAACATGCAAGCCAACTAAATGCCTACATGAAACTATATGCAAACAATGATGATGAATGCTATGATGAAGGGATGATGGTGATTATGATAAATAAACAAGTGGAGGTGGGTGCTATGGTATTGAACTAGAATGATCTATGCATGATTCTACATATGCTCAAATGCAAACTTAAAATAAACTAATCTAAAATGCAACTATGATGCAAGATGGGAAATAAAATGCAACTATGATGCAAGATTTAAAGCTAAGATGTAAATGCAAAGAAAAACATGATGTAAAGACTAGTTGTAAGACTCCAAAATGTTCCAAGCTCCCATGATAAAACCTGCATGATAACTTTACTTCAAATGTGGATGTAAAATAAAATACCCAAGGGTTGTATTTATATCCTTTTCCAAGCATATAGTGAGGTGGAAATAATCAATGGTTTGGATTCAAACAAGAAGAATGGATGGTGAAGATGAAGAGAATCAAGATGTCCCCTTGACCAAAGACAACATGCCATTTGGATGGAAGAATCTCTTGACCAACAGGCAACATGCCATTTGGATGGAAGATTCAAGTGTGGGAAGAGAAGACCATGTGCTTCCAAAATTGGTGGAAGTGTGGGAGGAATAAGTCATGTGCTCCAAAATTGGTGGAAGTGTGGGAGGAATGAGTCATGTGGTCCAAAATTGGTGGAAGTGTGGGAGGAATGAGTCATGTGGTCCAAAATTGGTGGAAGTGTGGGAGGAATGAGCCATGTGCTTTTTAAAATGAGTTGAAGATAATCTAATTAAAAATTAGAGTTATTTATTTTCATGTGACCTTGGTGAGGTGGCACAAAAAGTTGTAGAAATGTGCTCTAATTCCTAATTGGATTTAGTGAAGATTAATTAAATAAAACAAGTTTAGGGAACCTTGTTTATTTAATTAATTTAGAAGAATATGTTTTAGATTTGGAGAATTTATTTATACATAGTTGGAATATTAATCAAATAACTAGTATTTAATTAATTAAAGGTGATGACCATTTTTAGGTGTATACAAAAGCTAGTAGGCTGCTATTGGAAAGTTGTGCAACAAATCAGTCAATTGGATAAGCACATTGTAGGCATAATGATACATCTTCCTTTATTATCTTTGTTTATGAAAGATTGATTCTTGAGTGCTTTATTTGATCTATTGAGATTACTTGCATTAGGGAAATATAGCATTTGCTTTGAAAGGAAAATAGAAGTTGTTTATGTTGTTTTGTGAAGTGCTTATAATTACTCCATGATAGGATGAATTGTTTGTCATAGGTATTAATATAATAGCTATGATTAAACAAGGGTAGCTTAAGGGTTACTCATAGCTAAGTTATTTTATTATACTAGATAGCTATTGGGTTACTCCTAGGATTGTTTGTCCATTGAAGGGAGGGAATTTGTTCATATGCTTTATGAGTAGAAATACCATAGAGTTTGTGGGAAATGGGATAGGTTAATTCTAGGGTTAAAGATTTCCCATTGGAGGAATTACCTATGCATAGATTATAGTGGCCTTAAGTCAAATTGAGTTTAAGTAGTGTAAGTGAATAAAATGACTCACACTCAAAGTACTGAGTGAGAACACTTTGGCCAAATTAGTGTGAATGCCTTTGGCTCCACTATCAGTTCACCATGTTTATGTAGTGCATGCTAGTTCTAGATTGTAGGGTTACAATTTTTAGTCATGTAGGGAACAATACTAAGCTCAATGTGGTTGTTGTACGAGGTTACTCCATGATGCATGAGCATCCAGTGGTGTAAGGGCAATCTTGCATCACCCAAAAATAGTTAAATTTTAAGTTTCTCAGTTTTTAGATATTTTTACATTTTTGGATACCTTTTTCGTCATAATGAAATTCTCAATTTACGGTTTTTATTTTCTATTCCTAGGTTGAAAGATATTGCAGTTTTAGTTTCCCAAATTTGCACCTAAAAATCTTCTGAGTTAGATTTGAGGCACTTAGAGCTTCCAGAACGGCCCCGAAACTTGCTAAAATCAGTGTAGCAAATTTTGAGCGTGTTATTGACTTCGATACCTTTCCAACGGTTCAAACGGTTCACGAATCGGAGTCCTGGATCAAAATTTATGGCCCCGAGAAGTTGGCGCACTTTCTAGAAGATACAATTGCAAATGTTCTTTTAAAATTTGAACTTCAAGTTGTAATTTTTCGGTGCCAAACCGCCTAAACTCAAATTTGAATGTTGTTTTAGCTCCAAACTAAAGAGGAGCTCTATTTATGGGTGGGTTTCTAATTTTTGGGTAGCTTTTTGGGGACAAACTGCATATTGTGAAAGGGTTATTCTTTGGCTCTGCTTGCATGTGTTGTAGAACTTGGGAATTGGAGATCCTCTGCATGTAAGAAGCTCCATTTTCTAAATAATAAAATTATTCTCTTGTTTGTGGGTTATTTTCTAAGTCTTCGGCTGCGCCCTCATTAAGTGGTATCAGAGCGGTTTTTCTTGAGTGTGGACGGTCGCCCGTCATTAGAGGTATTTTACTAGGGCCCGTAAGTTTGTGGGTTGAGATCGAAAGATGCCTCAAAGAGTGATGCGGTAGAAGTGAGTGGTGCTAGAGGTGGTCAAGGTGACAAAAATCTTTGAGGTGGAAAAGAGATGCAGCAGCCTTCGAGGAAGGCAATTGATCGTTACAAGAGCGAGTTGAGAAAGAGGTTAAACCGAGGGAGAAAGTGAGGATGAAAGAGAGGAAGAAAGGTTCAAATGTAGAAGAAGAAAGAAGAAGCAATTGATCAAGACCAAATCGCGGCTAATAAGGGCCATTTAGTCGGGGAAAAAGACCGAGGCGAGAAGTCCCGATTATTAGGAAGTCGAACCCGAGAGAAGAGTTGATGTTGGATCGCAGCGAGCTAAATATTTTGAGTATGAAGAATGAGGACCCGGTCGGGTTAAGTTTGCAAAAATAAAGTGAAGGGCCATGCGGTATTTGGTGGAAAGGAGGTCAATTGGAAAGAAATCAAAGGAAAAGTATCACCCGGATGGGATAAGCATGGTAAATGGCGGTTCATACTAGTGGGCTGCCGGTTAGATCTGTTGAAGAAATTGCAGGTTTGAAGCAGGAAACAAATCGTGAAAAAATATACTGAGAGGTGCAAAGATAATCATCAAAATGGGTCACACAGAGGCCAATAAGGAGAAGGTAGCCCGATATCTTAATGGGTTATGACCGAGCATTGAGGAGGAGTTAAGCCTAGTCAGAATGACCACCATTGAGGATGTGTATCAGTTTGCTCTGAAGGTGGAAGAGAAGCTGAACAAAAGATTTTATGGCAAGCAAAAAGGACGAGGAGGTAAAAGTGGAAGGGGCAGTGGAAGACCTTTAGGAAGCCGAAATGATGATGAAAAGAAAAGTGAAGATGTGGGTACCAGCCGAAGCCAAAGGAATGACAACTTCTACCGCCCTCGTGATCAAAACAGTGGTGATCAAAGAGGTATAAGATGAGGGAGATATGGACAAGGATTTGGAAGTGGTGGTTTTAAAGGAACGTGTTTCTAGTGTGGTGAAGAAGGGCATCGAGCCTATGAATGTCCACAACACCAAGGAAGGGAAAACAAAAGGCCAGAAGGTTGTGAAAGGGTTGTGTATGTAGATGAGGAGGCCCAATCTGAACATTCAGATGATGCTGAAAGGGGAGAAGCCCTAGTGATTAGGAGAGCCCTGGTGACTGAGGAAAAGGAACCAGAACAGAGGAAGAATTTGTTTTGCACAAGGTGCAAGTGTGAAGAAAAATGTTGTAATGTCATTATTGACGGCAGGAGCACCGATAATCTATCAGAGGAGATGGTCACAAAGTTGAAGCTGAAGAGGGAAAGGCACCTGCATCTGTATCGGATTGCTTGGTTGCAGAAAGACCACAAAGTTTTGGTCAATGAGCAGTGCCTAGTAAAGTTCAAGATCGGGAGCTACCATGATGAGGTACTCTGTGATATCATCCCCATGGATGCATGTCACATGTTGTTGGGGAGGCCATGGCAGTTCGATAGGTGAGCTATACATGATGGCCATGCAAACACCTATTCCTTGACAAAGGATGGGGTTCGTCACAAGTTGAAATCCCTGAAGGAGACCGAAGAAAAGGTATGCAATAGCGCTAGAATTTGTTATGTAGATGGAAGAAATTTTTTAGAAGGTATGAAACATGAGCGTGTGTGTTATGCATTGATTCCTAGAGTGAGTAAGAAGGATAGTGAGAAGGTTCTAGAAGAAGTTTTTGGGATGTTGGATGAGTTTCAAGATATTGTTTCTGACAATGTACCTGAGGGTTTACCACCAATAAGGAA
>VDFB02013912.1:0-29165 GCA_007258455.2 Sequoia sempervirens | reverse complement strand
CTACTACAAGGACATAATTTATTTGGTGCCTAAATCGAAGTTAAAGGAGATAGTTTTAAGGGCCATTCATGATACCCCCCTTATAGGACATCTAGGTTATTTCAAAACCTATTAGCAGATTAAAGAGAGATTCTCTTGGAAGGGTCTCAAATATAATGTCTTGCGTCATGTTCGTGAGTGTATAACTTGTCAGCAGAACAAGTTAGAGCACACTTTCCCAGTAGGTTTATTGCAACCTTTACCTATCTTTGAGCAAAAGTGGAAGAGTATACCTATGGATTTTATTGTAGGTTTTCCTCGAGTGCAGGGTCAAGATTGAATCTTTGTGGTAGTTGACAGGTTGACCCAATATGCACTTTTCTTTGCCATATCTTTTGAATACAAGGCATTGCAAGTCGCATAATTGTTCTTTAGAGAGGTATTTAGACTTCATGGATTACTAAAAAACATTGTCCATGATTGGGATAGCAGATTTCTCCGTGTCTTTTGGCAGGAGCTATTCAGGCTGGCTGGCACAAAGTTGATCTCGAGCACCAGTTACCACCTTCAGACTAATGGTCAGACGAAGATTGTTAACAAATGGGTGGAAGGATACTTGCTCAATTATGTTGTAGGGTAGCAAAAGGCTTGGATTAGTTGGTTGCATTTGGGTCAACATTGCTACATTACCACCTACCATATGTCGATTGGGATGACTCCTTTCCAAGCATTGTACGGATGTGATGCTATGTCTTTTGTAGACTTGGCATTTGGGGACAACAAAGCTCCTAAGGTGAAGGATTGGATATAGGAGAGTCAGGACATCCTTAAGTCACTTAAGGATAACCTTCAGTGTGCACATAATTAGTAGAAGATCTATAGGGATAGGCACAAAGTTGAGAGAAGATTTGAGGTGGGAGATTTAGTTTTCTTGCGCCTACAACCTTACAGATAGTCTTGTTTGAAGAAGAGTGGTGTTTAGAAGATGAAGCCTTGCTTTTATGGCCCTTACAAGATTGCATGGAAAGTTGGTGAAGTAGCTTATGAATTGGAATTGCTTGAAAATAGCAGAATTCATAACGTGTTTCATGTTTCTTGCCTCGAAAAGGCACTTGGGAAGCACATCACTTCATCGCCAGAGCTTCCATTGTTGGATGAGGAGGGCATATTGGTTTTTGTTCTTGATGTTATCTTGGTAGTCAAAGAGAGGAGATTGAGAAGCAAGGTGCTTAAGGAGTATCTCATTAGATGGAAGGACTTGCCTTTAGAGGATGGTATTTGGGAAGGTGAACAGATTTTACAGCATCTGAATCTTTGAGCTTTGAGCCTGAGGACAAGCAATCTCGCGAAGGGAGGATTGTAATGTCCCTTTCTATGGAGTAATCGGAAATGATCCATTTTGTCTGTTTAATTCTTGTAGGCTAATTTTGGGCTATATCAGGTAATGAATTAGTCAATTAAATAAAGTTGTCCAATAAAGCAAATATTATAGATGACTTTACTTTAACTAATTTAATAAGGGAATAAGGGGCTTAAATATTTTAAAAGAGAAATATTATAAAGTCACTTTATAAAAGTGCATTAAAAGATATATATTGAGCGGGAAATTAAAAAGTAACTTCGGGTGATTTTTATGGGAAAATATAAAGGAAGATTTTAAAGCTCATTTGCATATGCTTGTTTATTTTCTCTATTGTGGAGTTTGAGCTTTGAGCTTGAGCAAACCCTAGGACGAAATCCCTAAGGGTATTGGTTTTGGTAGTGAAACATCTACCTTGGTGATTGCAAGTGGAATCACACAGGTTTCACACATGTGGATAAAATTGCATAATTTATTAATTTGTGAAGTCTTGCAGGCAAGGCAAATTATCTTAAATATTCACAGGTCGAAGAATCCGAGGAAATAGCAAAGCGGAATGTTTGAGGAAATTGCAAAGTGGAATAAATAAAATATTATATAGATTTTATTGCTGCCTATACACCCAACTGTACCATCTACTAAATGTTGGAGGACACCGCACATGTGCAAGGCAAAGTAAATATGAGTGGAATGATGGATATTAGTCTTCAAAGGATCCCATGTGACCATTGAAATGTTGATTATGCTAGTCGCAGCCTTGTTTAGGCTTGGAAAACTTTGACGCAGCTTACCTAGGAGTTTCACAGCTTATACTAGTTGCTGATTTAATACCTCAGGCTGCCGTACTTCCTTTTGGGGGTGCTGTACCATACCAGGACAGGCCGTACAGCTGTGAGGATTAGAAAAATGAAATAATATTTGGTATTTTGTCTATTCTAAAAACAGGTCAGCCTTCTAGCATTTAAATATTGAGTTTTCTATGGTGGCAATCAGTTGTATTTTAATGAGTATGCACTTTTGTAACAACAGTATATAGAATGAACAAAAAGGTTATCTGTGCACTATATTATGCAATAATATTGTGTATGCAAGAATGATATCAATATTTGAATTCGTAGATGTAATGCTAAGATATTTGTTAGTCAAAATTCCTTCAAACAAATCACAAACATAAACAGACCAGCAACATACACAAAAGAAAGAGTAATATTAGGAGATTCTAACACCAAATGCTTTCACAAACAACATTTCAAATGCTGTATGGCAGCTCCAAAAAGATGACAGCTCTCTTATCATTTGCTCCAATGCAATCCTTACCTATGCAACAATATATTTCCAAATTGTTCTTACAAAAGAAACAACAAGACAGGAAAACAAGAGCCCGACAGGACCTAATCAAGAAAGTCTTAGAAATTAATTGAGGAAGGGGACATCTAATTGATGCTGGGTCATGGAAAAATAACTAAAAATTATGATATTTTTTCTTTGATAATTCCTGAGGCCCTAATGGATTTCTGATTTAATTCTATCAAACTTATTGGGATATTTGTAATGATGATTTGTTGGCTTTATTGGAAGAGTTGCCAAACTATGAAATTACTTTACTTTAAATTGATATTGCCCCTCGTCCCCAAAATTTCTAAGGCAGATCACTGAAATCAACACTGGGTTCTCACAATGGCTATTAACCACACTGTCTCTGAACCTCATGTTGAAGATGACTCAAAAGTTATAGTTCATATAAGGCATGGCTAGTCCTTCACATTGCCATCATTTGAAGTAATTCAGCCACCAGATACAATTGTCAATTAAATAATATTTTCCAACAAATAATTTCTAATTTCAACTTGATATTAGAAGTTAATCTTCAATAATGTTGAAGAAATTAATGGGTTTGCAGATCAACTCCCAACTATGGCTTGAATTATACGAATGATTGTGTTTTTTTTGCACCTTCATAGGTAATCTCGGTCTACCTGCTAACATCCAAAATCTTGCAGCCATAGAGAAACCACCCTCTGAACCCAGATTTTTTGCTTATTTAAAAAAAAAATTGTCCTCAATATGTGGTCATTAGTTATAAGTGTGTTCATTGTATATGACAGTTCTTTATGGGATATGTTTCCTCTATTACTACATCCACCATTTGCAATGGCTTAAAAGTCTCCATATTGCCTTTATGGTCCCCTTTTTCAAAACATCACCAAAAGCCACCTTCTGTTGAGGGTTGGGGACATTGGACAATATCATATTTATCCAATTCATAAAAAGCATTGGTACTAATCCCCTCTCTATTTACCTAATACCTTGTCATGATAATCACCTTCAAACTATAACTCATCAGCTACCCTCGCTAACACTCCACTCATCTGTGCTTGATCTATAATTTCCTTGCAAACATCCTTGTGGGAAATTAATGATAATTATTTTTCCATCCATGCTGCAACTAACTGAATTTACTCAAATGGCAGTGATTATAAAATAGAGTAGTAGATTGTGCATGGAATGAGTACGCTACTTGCATAACCATACAAAAATTTTTAGTAGGAAAACAAACCACATAATATGAAAGATCTTTACATTGGAAACCCCAAGATAGGGAAACCTAGCTAGAAGTGGCAATTACACATCATCATCTTCTTCTCTTGATCAAAGAAGTCAATAAAGAGAGCTCTAAGAGGATAAATCAACCCTCTTTGTTGTCTCCTATCCTCCTAATGCTGCTATGGAAAGATTTACTAGAGGCGTAAATTAGTTCTAAGTTTTAACTAAGAATAGTTGGTTACTTGCTATACATCACCAATTTGCTTCTCCTCCACAGTTGCCCTTTCTCGCACTCTTCAATTGCCTTAACTGGAAACTTACATCATATTGTAATGGTGGAAGTATCCTTTCATGAACCAAAGGAGTCCCAAGAGGCTTAGATTGAAAGAGATGTTTTTTTGTTGTTACTTTGCCCATACAAATTCTTGTGCTGAAACTGCTACATTAAGAAGATTGACTATTGTTAATGTCCAGTTGGATGAGAAACTGTCTCTTCAATATTCATTAAGTCTGCAACTTGGGAGGCCATAATTTTCGTATATGGACTTGAAATCAGTTACTTTTTTTTGAAAGTGCACATTTTTTTAAGAGAAATTCATTTATGGTATAAAATTAGACTTTTGGTGAAGCATAACCTATGTTTTATCCTATTGAAGTACTTAGTAAACAATGTTTTTGTTAGGGGTAGCAATGCACAAATTGGCCATTTGTTAACTTTATCTCTTTTGTTGATCATGACATGTTCTTGGAATATATTGAGTATTTTGACGTCTTTCTGTGATCCTTACATATCAATGCTATGGAGACAACTCACACCCACATGACTATTGTTTACTATTCCAATTCCCTTTCACTATGTTCTCCCATATTGTCTCATATACATTTTTTAAAGATTATTTTTTTCATTTCCTTTTATCTTCACTAGCTCATCCCTACCCTTTTTGTCCACATGACCCCATGTATATGCCTTGCGTGCCCCTCTATCCCAATTTATTTTTTTAACACCTCCACCACCCATACCATTATTCCTCTTCCCTTCAACACCTAAGTTGTTTGGTGATATCATGAAATATCCCCCTTAGTTTTTTCCCGAATTTTTTAGCACACGACACTTCACTCGTTAATGTTAGCCCAAGAAAGATGACAAGCTGATGTTAGTTTTTCAGATCAGAAATGCAAATAAGTAGAAAATTTCAATATATAGAACAATGAACACAATATTTTTACCTTGGGAAAACCCTCCTACTTGAGGGAGAAAAACCCAGCAAGATATTCTCTTTATAAATCAGAAAAATAAGTGCAGAAATAGCACTCAAAGTCAGGCCCTAGAAGAGGCTGAGTCTCATACAATGAATAATACCACTTCTCCTTGAAGCGAATCTTGAATACACAAAAGTAATGACACTTCTCCTTGATGCTAATCTGCTGCTTAGAAAATAGGTCTGCTGCTGAAAGAATTCGAACTTGGAATGAATTGATTGGACACCAAAAATGAGGAGACACCTTCACATATTTATACAAGACTAGGCAAGCTCACTCTAGAGCCGACCTAGTAATTAAGATATTTGTTTATAAAACATGATGGCCGACCTGCTTTAGCTTAGGGAAATACCTCCCGCAACTATAAAAACACTAACACTCCCTCTTGGCTAGGGGGGTATTCTCAAATATCCATGTTATGGAGTCTCTTAACATGACATCCACAATGGCTACATCCATTTGTGAAAAGAACACATCTCAGTCTCAGAGATGTACAAAAAATATCCTCGTCATGGAGTCTCTCAACATGACGCCCCCATCCCGGCCCCCTTAGATAAACAAAATATCCCTGCATGGAGTCTGGCCCCTGCCAAGAGTCTCCTAACATGATGTCTCATCTCACTCTTGAGATGTACAAAATATCCCTGGCTATGGAGGCCCCAACATGACGCCTCATCTCAGCCTCGTAGATAAGATATCCTTGCTTCAAGGAGCTCTCCCCAACAACATGACATCTCACCTAGTTCCCAAAGATGTAATAAGATATCCCTGCCTTGAGTCTCCTCAACATGATGTCTCCCCATCTCAACGTGATGTGCTGGGAGCACCCAAGTATTTCTCCTCAGTCTAGAGAAGACATACATGGTTTCACACCATTCTCAAAGAAATATACTAACGACAAGAGTTTCTTACACCCTTATATTTCTCCTGCCCCCAAAGAAATATGGCACTACAAGGGCTTTCACCTCATATTTCTCCATCTCATAGAAATATACACTATAAGGGCTTTCACCTCATATTTCTCCGTCTCAGAGAAATATACATTACAACAAATCTTCATGATGATGTGACTCTCTTTGAAGCTCCAAGTACTTGCATCAACCTCTTGACCTCCTTGTCCAAGATTGCCTGCAAGGAATAAGCCAGCCTTTAGGGAGGGAAACGCTAGCTCTAAAGCACACCTCCACACCTTCAACTTGGTGAGTCCGTGGACTCCCTCAACCTCATCCCATCACCTCCTGGCCTCAGCTAGGGTTTCCATGGAGCTTTTACCCAATGGGCCAAACCCAAAATTGGACTGCCTTTCCTGCACCTCAGCTCTCAGGCCAGTGAGGTCTTCTTGCTGAGGCCTCGGCCCGGTAAATATCATCAGAACCTGTACCTTATCGCATTAATCTCACTCCTCTTTCCCCTGCTGAGTCACCTGCCCTCAGACAGCAGACACATAACTCCCTCCTTTGATCACTTGTAATATAGCATTTCGTAAAAAATCCTTTGGCGAACTCCTCCAATTAGACTTGACTTCAAACCTTGGGTCCCTTCTCAACATAGTCATTGTTTCAAAATTCCAACTCTAGAAAGAATCCAAAATTTTGTTTCATTGTCCCTAACCAGTCAGCCATTCGTGTCTTCCAATGATCTTTGATAGGAACCTCACTGTTTTCCACAATTCTTTCTAGAGCTGCCAATAGTTGACCATGCAAGAACCATAGACTATTGTTCCAAATCAAGAGGACAAGATTTTTGTCGTACCGTTGTTTAGTGTCTTCATCCTTCTCAATCTTCTTTGCTGATGCAAACTCTCCATCCAAGGCTGACCTGCAACCTGTGCCCTTTGAGGGATGCTGCCTGAAGAATCAAGGGAGAGCTGCCACCAACTCCAGCATGAGCAGGAAATTTCTCCAGACCCCAGCAAGGGATCTCCTCCTCTCTACATGCCTCCTTCTCCTCCCCTTTTAATTCTGAGCAATCTTTTTTGTAATTAATCCATCATCCTTAGTTGCCTCCTCGGATCCATCCCTTCCCTCCCTCCTCCTCATTGCCTCCCTCTTCAAGCCACCTCAGCTTTTGATCCTGTCCATGTTTCTCAAAAGGCTCAGCCGCTGTGTCGTCCATGTTTCTTGCAGCATCTACACCAAGCCCAACTAGATGTTCCCCATTTATTTCAACAGTTTCAGGCACCATATGAGCTACTAATGCTGTTTTTGCTTTACTACAAAACAAGTCATTTCCTTTGGGCTCCAATTGCACATCTGATGAAGAATCACAAACTCTACCATGTAAATATTTTGTCATTGCTCCAGTTCCAATTTCATCACTAGTAAGCCTGTTCTTTTCCATGTCTATTTCTTCCATGCCAAAAGTACTAGCACAGTCCTCCCTTAACTTTACATTAAATTCAGAAAATTCCTCGCATTTACTAGCTTCAACCCTAGAATCTTCTCCTAAATCAAACCCTGAAGTATCTAACGATACAGCTACACCCCTACCTAAGTCGTCGGACATATTCGTTTTGTCCGAACTCAATCCATCTAACTCTATGGATATATCCCTAATTGAGCCATCAACCATTTTCATTCTCTTTGAACTAGATCCATCAAGGCACTTCTCTCTCTCCTCTCTCTCCATTGACATATTAATATCCTTAACAAAATCTTTACCCTGAATTTTTGTATTTCCTTCCAATTTATCAACCTCCGTAGACACAGATGTCTCCACCCCTGAATTCTTCATGGGCTTACCATCAATCTCACAAATTTCTGTCTGTTGAGGAATCTGAGAAACTTGTTCTGATTCAGGAAGTACTCCAATCTGGAACATGATGCTGCCATTTGAAAACTCCGCCAAAAGCTATAGTAGAAATTATCCCAAAGTCAAATTGAGAAGAAGAACAAGCCGTAATTATTGAGCTTCCAATCCGAGGTAAAATAAAATGGCGGCATTGCTTCCTTTGGCAATGAAATACGGGCTTTAATGGACACAAAATTTTGAAGCTTTTGGCATAGATAAATGAAGCTCTAAACCCATTTAAACAAGACAACGTTATACGGGAATCCGACAATTTCCCTACAGGTGGCGGAATTATGCTGAGATCGAATTCTTTAGAATTCCAAACTTTTGTCCTTACTATTGGCTTCACAAATCGCATTCTTCAATTTTGTCTTATTTTCATCTTTGATAGGCCACGATCGATCTAGGTACTTTACCAAAAGCTGTGACTTGGATATCTCTGATGAAATATGATTTTAACAAGAGAAATCAATTTCAATTGATTTCTGTAATGATTGCAATCTATCTTCAAAATTCTGCAATAAGAAATTGTCCTCCCAGACAGAGTTCGATTTCCCACAACCTACAATTTTTGCCTAGTCAAATCTGATCGGATTTCCTGAACCTGGCTTTGATACCATGTTAGTTTTTCAGATCAAAAATGCAAATAAGCAAAAAATTTCAACATATAGGACAATGAACACAATATTTTTACCCTGGGAAAACGCTCCTACTCGAGGGAGAAAAACCCAGTAAGATATTCTCTTTATAAATCAGAAAAAGAAGTGCAGAAATAGCACTCAAAGTTAGGCCCTAGAAGAGGCCGAGTCTCATACAATCAATAATACCACTTCTCCTTGAAGCGAATCTTGAATACACAAAAGTAATGACACTTCTCCTTGATGCTAATCTGCTGCTTAGAAAATAGGCCTGCTGCTGAAAGAACTCGAACTTGGAATGAATTGATTTGGACAACAAAAATGAGGAGACACCTTCACATATTTATACAAGACTAGGCAAGCTCACTCTAGAGCCGACCTAGTAATTAAGATATTTGTTTATAAAACATGATGGCTGACCTGCTTTAGCTTAGGGAAATACCTCCCGCAGCTATAAAAACACTAACAGCTGAAAGCAACCCTTCATGTTCTAATCACCCAGATCCCAAAGTGGGCAAGGTGAGAGCATACGGTGTAAGGGATCTGTTAGTAATAAACTAAAATGTTGGAAGTACAAATGATATTGGCGGCAAGCCAACCAATATAGAAAATAGAAAAGCTTAGGCAGCAAGCCAGTGTCTTCCACTTTTCAGTGGGTAACAAAATCAAAAAGCAACTAGGCGGCAAGCCAGCCTTTTCCACTTTTTAGTGGGAATGAAAGCACAAGTACAAAAATGAAAGAGCTGATCAATACTACTGAAAACAGTGTTACAATATTGAGTTTTATACAATGTATCATTAGATAACTTCAGCAATATGAAGGCCCAAGAGTTGGATAATCATCTCCATGACAACTACAAAGATAAGCATCAAGAAATAAAGACAAAATATTGAAAAATACCAGGTCTGATATAAAATGGCAGCGTTCTGACTTTTTGATCAGCAAGCTTGGAACTCCATCAAATGCTCATAACTTCCTCAATACTCCTCCGAATGACCTCAAACTGAATGAATGGCACCTAAGGCCTAGGCGTCCAAGTACAAGCAGCTAAAGTCCTCCAAACAGCTCTGGTTATTTTTGCACGCATCCCAATGCACCCAAAACAAGGAAATAGGGCACTTTGAGGAGGAGGACGAGCAGCAAAAATCAGGTTCTTCCCCTAAAATTCTAAGATTCTAGGCAAGGGGGCACCCAAAAGCATGGATCCAAACAAGCCAACACCCACAAAAATTTGGCAAGTCTTCGGAACGGTACGAGCATGAACGTGGGTCTGCAGTAGCATGAAAATAACACTCCAAAAACTCTAAACAGCAAAGAGCATACCAAAATATTCCTAGAAAACATCAAAGCCACACCAAACTGAAATCACCAATGTAGCCATCACCATTGAAGCTCAATCTGCAACCTCTGAGTGAAGAAGCAATCACTGATCAGCTAGGAGTTGTCTTTCAAACTTGAAATTGATGAAGAAACTAGGAGGCATTTCAACCTTGAAGCAAGAGTCTGAATAAAATTCAGGAGCACTTCATTATGAAAAGATAATGGATACCAAATGAAGAGGCAAAGCACTGTATTTATAGATTTCCAACCCTAGAAATTCAAACTTCTTTTCCCTCCAAAAAGGGATGCCCAAATAAGAGGTATAAAATAATACATATTAAACTCATTGCTTGAGAATTGTGGCGTCCACTTTACCTTAGGATAAAATATAACTTAAAACATTTCAATCTCAAATTTAGGCATACAAAAAGGTCCACCTTTTAAACACAACTTCAAGACATAATGCCTAGACATGGGGTCCAAAAGCGATATTGAAATACAATGTGACTTAAGTTATAAAACTTTCTTTTTTGAGCTCCAAGAATGCTGGAGAAGCCATTGCCAAAACAGAGTTGCCTCACTGCCAGAATTAGAAACTATGTGTTGAGCTGCTAATAGATTGTACTACCAAAAATAGTACTTACTAAAAATAGTAAGTGACTCCAAACTCTGTTTGAGCACAAACCAAGCAGTTGTCGTAACTTACTAAAAATAGTAAGTCCAAAAATATCCTTTGATTGAAATGCATGTCACGCCCTTCTGAAGCTCTCTGAAAACCGAGAAAGACCCAGAAGACAAACTGCCAAACTCTCGCATGCAACCCCTGAAAACTTAGAAGGAAGCCTCCTAGAAAATAGGAAACCCTAATTCTGCCTCCAACTAGACTATAGGATTCCGGAAATAGGCTAATGGCTACTGAAAAGCATAGGGCTAAAAATGGGGAGATTACATATCATAAGTGTCATCCACTTGATAGGGGTCACGACTATGCAGTAGAGTTGGAGGAAGTCACAAGACCCGCCATGATTAATGATTACTCCTTATCAACACCTCAAGCTGCTTAAAAAACAATATATATAAGGTTGTACAAGAACTACTTGACATGGGACATTTTGTACAAAGCAAAACCCATTTGCTGCATCAGTGGTATTAATTAGAAAGAAGGATGATTGTTTTTGCATGTGCATTGATTACTGTGTTTTAAACAAGAACATCGTAAGGAACTGGTTTCCAGTTCCTAGAGTGGGTGACTTGATTGATGAGTTGCATGGAGTAGCCATATTATACAAAATTGACTTGAGATATGGATACCTCTAGTTTACAATGGAAACTGGGGATCTACAAAAGACAAGATTTAGAACACACCATGGATGTCATGAATTTTTAGTCACACCTTTAGGGCTCACAAATACACCCACAACACGAAAGCTAATATGAAGTAAGTTTATTATTTTGTGTTTGTTGATGACATCTTGGTGTATAGAATAAATATGGAACACCTTGCCCACCTCAAAATTGTCTACAGAAGCCATGAAGATAAACATGTTGTTTGCAACAGAAAGCGTGTTTTTGCGGCACATGAACTACTTAATTTGGGTCATATCATCTCTAGTCACACAGTCAAAGTAGACAAGTCCAATATTCAATCAATCAAGGAATGGCCTGGACTGAATGCTCTTATCAACTGAGAGGGTTCACAGGACTGCGGTTACTACTGGCAGTTTATCAAGGGATTTTCTCACATCACTGCCACACTTATGAGTTTGACCAAGAGAGACAGATTTGAGAGGTCAAGTTCAGCCAGCTAAGCTTGAATGAACCTTACAAAAATAATGTGTATGGGTCACATACTGGTTATTCCAGGTTTCTCTTTGCCATTTGTTCTCGAGTGTGATGCATCTAGACAGGGAATTAGGGTAGTTTTCATGTAACAAGGAAGACCCATTGCCTATGAGAGCCACATGCTAGATGACAAAAAGGAAGTTGGTATCTCTTTATGATTAGGGGATGCTAGCAATAATGCAATCATTGGCTAAATTCAAGCAATATCTTGTTTGTGGCAAATTCTATGTTCAAACTGATGATAATAGTTTGAACTACTTTCTTTCACAACATGTTCTCTCTGTGTATGATCTAATTGAGTCAGCAAGTTGCAAATATATTGCTTTGAAATTCAATATGTGCAAAGGTAATAAAAATGTGGTAGCTGATGACTTATAAAAAATTCCTAAAATGCAGTCTATTTTGGCAGCTATTCCAAATTAGCAGCAATATCTTGAGGCAGAGTACGCTAAGGTAGATGAGCTTCTAGAATTGTTGGAGAATCAACAGGCAGATAGAGCCAAGAACAGCAGGTTTTCCTTATGAAATAGACCCATCTTTCTTGAGAAAGAGTTGTTTTACATTTCAAATCAAAAGTTTAAAATGAAGGTAATGACCCAAATCAATTCTTCCTCATTAGTTGGTCATGTTGGATTCTTCAAAACTTAGGAAAAAATTAGAAAAGCCTATAGATGGAAGAGGCTGGAGAAGAAAGTTATTAACTTTGTAGCAACTTGTGATAAATAAATAAGGTGGAAATTGCTAAAGGTTCAGGTTTGCATCAATTGTTACCAATTCCCCAATGAGAAATGGGAATCCATCAGCAAGAATTGCATTATAGGGCTCCCTAAAGTAAGTGTTGAGGATTGTATCTTTGTTGTTGTTGGCCAAATAACCAAGTATACTCACTTTGCATCTCTGATATCACATATATATCTCATCAAATGGCATTGTATTTATGGAAAACTTTGATAAGTTGCATGGGATTCTCAAAGCAATTGTGAGTGTTAGCAATCCAAAATTCCTTAGTAAGTTTGGAAGGGACTCTTCAAGTTAATTGGTACCACTTTTATCTTTTAGTAGCAGCTACCACACTCAAATTAATGGGAAAAGTGAAAACAGACACTGTGAATGACACCTTAGAGGGTTATGTACAAGTTTTGTTTTTGATTAACAGTTCACATGGCTTTGGTATTGCACCTAGTATAAAATTGGTATTGTATCACTGACCAAGGTATATTCTTCAAATACAACTCTAGCAATGCTGTGAAGCTCATTTTCACGGTCTGCGGTAATGTCAACTCATGTTTTATGGCTTGTGGTACTGCCGAGCCACCTCCAGTAGTCAATGGTCCTTCAAAGATCATCAATTCATTCATGGGTGCCAACACATTTCTAACGGCACAGGACAATATAGGCAGATTGGACATGACGCCAACCAATTGTGCACCAAACCTTACATGGTCTTCATCATTGACTTTGTTAGGGTTCTAGACACCTATAGACCAAACCTTGAAACCACTAAAGTTTATTCACAATATAAGCCATCTGTGAGTCTGCATGCATATCTATAAAGAAATCTCCCTTGAGAGTATGACATATACAAAATGTACATATTGACAAAGTTTTTTGTCACAGTTATGTAATCTTTCATATGCCTCATTGTTTGAATGTTATTTATCATTTTCAAATCATTGTTTAATATTGCTTCTGCATATTATACATCTAAATTCAAACAGTTAGATTGCTGTCCTCCATATATCTCCTGGAATTTTGATTAACCCCCTACCATGTATCAATTGGTATGATTGCATTTGGGGATTTGTTTAGTTAATCTGCCTTAAGTGATAAATAAGGGAACCTAAGACACAAAAGTAGAAGCTACTTAGACTTCATCCTATAGGGTTAATGGATTTAAAAGGTGCCAAAGGATAGTCTTAAAACAACTTAGGATAGAATGAAATTACAAGCAGATTGGCATCAATCAGAAAGGAAATTTGCAGTTTGAGGCATGACATTGTTCCGTTGCAGCCTTATAAATAGATCACCCGTAGGAATGCAGCATTAGAAAAACTAATTCCGAGGCATTATTGCCCATTCACTATTCTGCATTGAGTCGGACAAGTATAGCCAATACTTTCTGGATAACTACCAACACCAAGGTACATAATACCTATCATGTTTCCATTTAAGCAAGGCAATCGGTCAAAGTTTGACATTCTAACCAAAATAACCTCCCTTGATGAGGAAGGAAAATTGACCTTTCTATTAAGTGCATATTGGCTACTAGAATTTGAAGGCTAAGAAATCGAGTTCTTACAAAATATATGGTTCAATGGAAGGATCTCCTCATAGAGGATGCTTTATGGGAGGAACTTGACATGCTCCAACGTCTGTCGTAGTTTAAAACTCTAAACTTATTGGCGATCAGTCAATTTAGGCAAGGTGGACTTGTAACGAGCCCAAATTTTGCATGGTGAATAACAATTAGTTTATAGGGAAGAGAATAAATAGAGAACTAAGAGAATAAAGTAAAGTACAACTGGTGAATATGATAAAGACAACTAAGAGAATAAACTATAAAGCAAGCCGAGCTAGAGAATTTAACATGTACAACTGGAAAGTTTAACATGTAGAGCTAGAGGATGTAGGAACTACAGCTGGAGAATATAGCAAGTAGACCCAAAAAATATACCAATTATAGCTAGAGAATCTAGTAAGCATTATTGGTAGGATAAAGCAGGTACAAATGGGGAATAAATCAAGAATAGAATAAAGCATTCCCTCATCTATAAGTTTGGGCAGATTTCATGAACAAGTCTTTTTGTTGGATAATTTTTCCTAAGTTACCAGGTTCTTCAATTTTTCCCCCTATACCTATGTGGATCCCTTAAGGGTCCTAGTTCCTTATTGGTTTGCCTCAGGGTTCTCCCAGGGTCCTTCCCGAGAAGCCAAGGTGCCCGAGAGGGACCCTGGGCGAGCTTGGGCCGAACCCAGGGGGACCTAAGGGTTGCCCAATAGAAAAAGTAAGAAAAAAAGTTATTTTTTTAAAACATTTTTATAAACAAAAAAATTCTTGCGTACATGATTTCACCCTTAAGTGACAAAATTATGAATATCATTGACTTAGACGTATATTTTTTTTTGGCAATTATGAATATCATTGTTTTACATAGTTGCCACAAGACTGGTACTGGTATTGGTACATGAGACTGGTATCGGTATTGGTACGACTTTTTTTTGAAAATAGGAGACGGGGGTACTTGGAAACGCCATCTTTTTTTAATATAAATAAAAATTAATAAATTAATAATTTATAAAAAATATCATGACATTATAATTTTTTAATACTTTTACATTTCATGGGAAACGCCATATTTTCCACCAGGAGACGTTAGGAGACTTGGGAGACGGCATGTCAAGTTTCCATGCTCTTGGAGGCGTTTCCGGAGACGTCTCCGGTACTGGAGACACGTACTAGTCTCCGAGATGCGTCTCAGGGGGCAGGAGATGCGTCTCTCGGCAACTATGTTGTTTTATATTATATAACTTTAAATTTAATCATACATACATACATATTCTTGTACCTGTACCTAGGGAATTTTTTTTTGTCATACTGTCGTGTATATATATATCATAGTTGTCGAGGGACGCATCTCCTTCCCCTTGAGATGCTTCTCGGAGATTGGTATGCGTCTCCGGTACTGGAGACGTCTCTAGAAACACCTCTAGGAGCATGGAAATTTGACGTGCAGTCGCCTAACATCTCTTGGCAGAAATTTTGGCGTCTCCCATGAAATTTAAAAGCATTAAAAATTTATAATGTCATGATATTTTTTATAAATTATTAATTTATTAATTTTTATTTATATTAAAAAAAGATGGAGTCTCCAAGTACCCTTGTCTCCTATTTTTCAAAAAAAATCCGTACCGGTACCCGTACCAGTATCCAGTACCATTACCAATACTAGTCTCCTGGCAACTATGATATATATATATATATATATATATATATATATATTATATAGCTGTATCCAGGGAATTTTTTTTGTTGTACCGTCGTACCCATACCTGTATGACTGTACCCGTATCTGCACCCGTACCTGAACTAGTAACTTAGATTTTTTCTATTCACACAGGATAGAAAATTGGCTATCTAATATCTTCTCAAATTGGGAGTTGCTCATTTTTGAGCTTGGGCTGTTCCACTTATTGATTATAGCAGACTAGTGTTACATTGCTTGTTTACATAAAATTTTAGTTTCCAGATCTGTGTTCTTTGGCATTCCAGAAATTCATATATCTTATAAGCAGATTTATGTTCCAGAATTTTAATGATTTCAATTCAGATTGCAAAGTTTTTATGAGTGTCAAGCTCAGATTTTACCCTGGATTCATACCAGCCACAATAATGAAGCTTTCGACTTACACATTCTTTTTACTTGTGTGATAGATTCCGCTTTCATCTGCAAATGCTGATTTGCAAAATATATTATCCCAAAAAAGGCGTATAATTGTTCTGAACAAAAGGGATCTCACAAATTCTAATACGATTCAAGTAAGTTATTTTTCTTTTCCAAAGGTGATTGATATGTTTAGTATTGTTTAAAATTGTACTGCAAAACTGTTAATTAGTCTACATGTACTTTTGTTGGTGGGAAGTTATCATTCCTCACTAGAGATTGATACCTTTACTTGTTATAAAACATGTTTGTGGATATTACTTAAGAGGGAGCTCAAATACATTTGCAAAATCTCCTTCTGTACTTGAACTGTTGTGAATACAGAGAATTTTAAACATAGTTCATAGGCTACACTAAATTTTTACAGAAATGCAACGCCTCTACAAGAAACTAGATACTGGAGGTGTGCCCTTAGAGTTGTTCTTAATCATCATATGATTTTGAGGTTCTTCTTTTTGTTGTTACTGCTCTTGGCAAGATTCGTTGGCCTAATGATGAAGGCCCATGTACTCTAAAGTGGAGGTCACAGTTTCAAATCTGGATGGGGGTAGGCTTGCACACCTCATTTGAACGATATATAAGGTAAATGGAAAATAATCCCCTTGTGGAATGCTTGCATAAAGGGGGCCTCATATGTCAAATTGGTGTCTTGCTTCACAGTGACCTAAAAAAATTCCTCTACCTTTTTACCTCTTATAAACAAGATTATTCTCTTCCCTTTCAAACTTGGATGTTGACAATCCTTTTATTGATGAAATAAATTTCTTATTGTTTACACTTGACTTTACTGTTGAGCAAACAGTCTTGGTAATATGGTTACACTTAAAGTACGTTCAGCTTTTGAAAGTTAAATTTTCATAATTTACCATTTGCTTCCAATTATTATCCAACAATCGGAGACTAACATATTATAATGAATCCTGATTTAATTCCATTTACACAAGTATTGTGTGTAGGTGGCAATCCTCTGGTCTTTGTGACCTGGTAGACATTATAATACATTCTATATGAAAATAAAAAATAATTTATTTTCAGAACTCCAAGGCCAATTTAAGAAGTCTCTCTTACACAGCAACTAAATATAACCCATCTTCTAAAGCTTTAAACCAGCTGTTTACAGTTGTATAAAGTATAAACAGTTGGGTTTCGTCCACAAATCAGGATCCATGCTCAAAGATTCAAGTGCTATTTTTTTCAAAGGATCCTAAGGATACCAGTATTTTGAGATACTCTTCATAAGTATCATAAATTCAGTTTCTGAAATTACAATAACAGTTATAGGCTACAAGTCAAATGCCGCTCTTTCAAGTTCAGAACATTATTTTGGACAGTCTCTTTTGGAATTTGCATTTTCACTTCCTTTGGTTTCAAGTTCAACAAATGTATTTTGTTCTATTCCTTGTGACTTCATATATTTCCTCCTAGACTTGTTCAGAAACAATTGCAAGTCTTCCATTGTAATACCTCATAATTTACCTTTTTGCTAAACGCTAGTGTTAGGGCAAAAACCCTAAGAATTTTATGTTGATTAAGGACCCATGATTATCAATTAAGGAATTTTGACCACCTGGATAATATGGTTTGTATTAATAATGTTTTGATTTAAGAAGACGAATGATAGTGTGGACGTGATTATATTATGTCTCCCAATGGTGATTAATATGATTAAGAACTGGATGAATGTTTATTCAGATTAATGTTGAGTTAGATTAATGTTTATTCAGATTTATGATTTCTCAGATTCTCTTGTGAAACTCAACATCTTGATGAATCAGTCTGAGTGTGCAGGGAAATTGTTGATGAGGAGAAGGCCAAATCTAGTAGAAGGGGGTATTTTGTTTCACAGGAATTTCCTTGGTATTCAGTGAGAGTGTCAGCATGGTTTGACAACAGAAGCTGTTAAGAGACTATGTCTCAATTGTTGTGAGAGCAGGAGCTACCAGATTGCCTAATATGATTGTCGTAGATTAAAATTGAGGATAATGAGCCTGCAGTTAATAAACTGAGATTGTCAAAATATTCTTATAGAAATAGAGGTGCCTGGGAAGATTGCTGCAAGCTGCATCAGTGAACGGCAGAGAAAATGGCAAGTAGAAAAGGCAAACAGTGAAATGCTGAGGAGGCAGATATTCTAGTGCAAACACACCACCAGAAGAAAGACCAACTGGAAGAAGATGAATTTTTGAGTGGTTTGGAAAAACATTTTAAATTGCATGACAGAAGAAAATCTTGGACAAATATTCCCGGAGTTAATATGCCACCCAAACCAGACAATGAAATCCCAGATGGGAGAACCCGGGAAATTAGTATAATAATTAAATGAGGGTTGCCGAAATTGTGAAGAAGCGTGGAAGTTGTGGTGGGTGAGTAGAGGAACTGTATAATTAGAAAAAGGGAGCAGATGAAGGCTCTAATAAGTCATAATACCCAGGTCGAGTCTTGTGATGTTGAGTTTGTGAATATAGTCTATGTGTGTGTGATTGGAAAACTTGTTTTATTTTGATGCTTGTGTAAGCTAGTGACAGGGACACTCCATGGAGTAAGTACCTTGCTGTAATAGGTGGCACAAGGTAAGATAAAATAGTTTCTGATTGGCTTTGAGGCCTTGGTGGGTCTAGTTGTAGCTGCCAGCTCATGAGTTTGGTTGTAGTCATCATTGTTATAGATGAAATTGTGGAATTCTGGCCCTTTGGTTGTAGCTGGAGAGATTAATATTTGCCTTGATGGGACAAGTTGTAGCTGCCAACAAGTAGGACAGGTTGTAGTCATCATTGATTGGAGAGAGGAGCTCCATGTCGGGTTGTAGCCTAGGTGATCATCTTGGTTGTAGCCGGATGATGATCATCTCAGTTATAGTTGGACGATGTCACCTTTGTTGTAGTGGGGTGGAATTGGTTATAGCTAAATTTCCCTAATTACTTGTGCTTGGGCCTAATGGAGTGGTTGTCTCACTCTTAGTCTTTGTATCTGAGTCCAAATTTTACTCTGAATGATTGAGTCTTGTGTGTGTCAATAAGTGTTGGTTGTTGGAATGGCTGAGAAGTGGATTGCACAAAATTGTCAGGAATGGTTGGGAACTTGCACACTTTAGTTTGGTTGTGAAATTCAAATAGAGTCACATGCCTTACTGACACCCCTTGTGAAATATGATACTTTCTGTAAGGGTGGTTGGGTGCAATAGCAGGCTTGATGCTTTGGTTTGGCCTTCAAGCAAGTTACTTGTACCAAAGATCTCTGGTGATACTTGAACTCGTATTATGAATTACAAGTAGTTTTGTTTGTGGTAATGATGAATGACATCTTAAGTTCATGGTTCTGATTGTGAATATGTATGATTGCTTGAATTTAACTTTAGATTCTATACTGTCCAAGAATGATTGTACATAAAAGACGTAGAAATTGCATATACTTCATCAACCTCATTAGAGTTGCATAGTGAGACTCATAAGTTGGAGGATGATATTTGGATTCTTTCTGGGTAAGGGAAGGAGAAAACAGAAGGCCACCTGGAGAATTCAGCCAATGGATGGATGCTAACCAGAGTTGGAACTTAATTTGCATGATTCTAAGAATATCTTGATCTAGCTAGGGAACAAATGATGTATTTGAGAATTAATACTAGCAGAAGTAATAATATATTCTTGTCCTTAATTGGTTCTATTTTTTAATCAACAACCGAATCAAATGATATCCTACAATGTCTCTAGTAAATATGATCAATTTAACTTGTGTTTGTCTCATTGATGAGAAAATAGTGTATTGAATAGCATAGGTAATCTAGAATGTGCAAATTAGAACAATAAAGTATTGAATGAACTCCTTCAAGGATGAATTTCAGTAAATCTGTAATCTTGTTTTCTATATTATTGACAATCTAATTTCTTAAGTATCTAAGGTCTTGTAATCTCCCTAAAGATTAAAAATGTTCTCCATATTGTTGATTCATGTTGATGGTAAACTGTATAAATTATTTTAATGGATATCCAAGGGAGATTAGCTTAGTGAAGTCCCTGGATGAATTTTGAGAGTTTCGGACTTAGTTTGAACATCAACAATGATACATGTATGGTAGTAAATTTGTTCTTGGTTCTTTGCTCAGTTCATTGCCTTACTTTATGATTAATAATTTGATTGGTTAAGTCAAGCTAATGGCACCTTTTTATCTTGTTTTTTCCTTGACAGGTCTTCTGATCCGCCTTTCGTGAGAAATTAATCTATTTGAGAATCACTTGAGTCCAAAAATTTGTTTCCAATTCCAAAAAATTTGTTTCCAACTCCATTTATCAGCATTTCCTAATTGTTGATCCACTAGAGTTTCTCCTTGAGTGACATGTGCCCACATTTATGGAACACTATTCTTCATAGGTTTAACTTGTGATTTTTTAGAGCTGAACAATTTAACTCGGCTCTAAGAGATTTTGCATTTGCAAGAGAAAATGGCCTTGGAGAATTTAACTCAAACTACTTTGAGAGGCTCTGGCGGTCTGTACCAACTAGATATTGCCATTTGTTTTCATAGCATAGCTTGATAGCTTTAAAACATTTAAGAATCTTTAGAGCTCATAGAGCCAGTTTCTTTCATTCTTCTTTAAGTTTTATTTGGGGAAATCTAGGCCAGGTTTTAGACCTTCTTAGCCAAAGAATCCTGGCTGTTGAATGGAAAAGTATTCCTGAGAATGACGAGTGTTGAACCAGAGTACTGTAGAGCTTCCCACATGTCATTCCAAATCACTACAAAACTATGACACACTTCTTTGTTGCCTATAGTGTATAGTGTTGGAGTCTACTCAGAGAGAATATAAGAAGCCAGGTGTAGGCCCCAAAGTTGTTTGTAGAGATTAATTCCTATTCCTTAGAGCTTGTCAAGTGTAGTTCCAAAATCCCACAAGACTGAAATAAGTCTTAACCTTGCTAATAATCCTTTCAGATATGAAAACCATGACATAAAGCCAAGGCAAATTATGCTAAATAAGGGTACAATATCCTTGACCAGATTAGTTAGGATGGTGCCACGTGTTGAGTGGGCCTGGATAATCCTAACATAAACTGAAAGCATGTCTGAATTGAAGTTTGGTTCCTTGGTGAACCAACTAACATAAGGGCTGAGGGATAGGCTGGAAGAGTTAACTGTAAATTAACTGTCTGTTGGCGTTTAAATTCGCACCTCTGGTATGCGGATTTGAAAACGGACAGCTATGCACAGATAAACTGCTCTTCAAATCAGGAGGGGAAGCTCCCTCTTGCTGATGGTGTTTGAAAGAAAAGAAACTAAAACTAAGTTGCCTATCTTTTTTTGGGATCAGCTTAGAGCACAAAGTTTTAAACACAAGCGCCCAGCTGAGACCTCTGATAAAGTTCCTTCTGACTAGCAAACTAAAGACGTTCCTAACCTCTCAAGTAATAGCAGAGCAAGAGAAGTTAGAAATTAACAAGGTAGATTCTCTGACAAAAATACTTTAATAATCTCTCTCCCAACCAACACCTACACACTTCACTGTAAGCTGAAATAAAGATCATGAAAGCATAACATAGATAACGGAAATCTGAGATTTTCGACCAAGGCAAAAGAGGCTCATGATTTTATTACTCAAATCTCTGAAACAAAACTCCCTTCTAACATGCCTTGAACAAGAAATTGCAGCTAAGGAGGCTGGCAAACTTATTCTTAACACAATAGAAAACAGCATTCTCACTAACTCCTTGTTGGCTAAAGAGGCTCAACAATTTTGCTTATCACAACACAAATGAACAATACTTGAGCAACAAATAGAAGGCACAATAGGCTCAGTTTGTTCTCATAAGCATGGTTCAACTAAGTGGCGAAGCTGAATAACAACTAACAGTGTTTCGCCAATTTGCTTTATGACAATAACTTAGTTAAAAAGAAACTAAATGAGCAAAGGCTCTTATTTATAGAGAAGCAGAGGAGTAGGGAACCCTAAAATCTCCTTGCTTTCACAATCTAGGGCTTGCTTAGCAAACAAGCTTTATTACTAAATCTAGAAAGATAAAACCCTAAAAAGCGGGGGCATCCAACTATTACATCTTATCTTCTTTCTATCCTCAAAAGAGATGGATAAGGATTATTCAGAATAGAAAAGCGAGGAAAGAAAGCAGAAGGCGCCTTAAAACTTCGATCACATCCAGCTAGGAAGTTTGAGATGGTGTCGGGTTGATTGCATCCGCCACCATCAACGACAAGCTCTCTTGCTTTTCAGAATATCTTGACGTAAACAATGGATCTCAAATCTTCAATCTCATTGGCCGCTTTATTGAACTTTGCTGACATCACTGAAATATGACCTATCCTTCCGCCAACTGGGCTGCAACTATGAACAACATTCTGGAACTGATTTTGCACCTCCTCAAGCCCGACGTTCTTGGGCAATGTCTTATGTTTTTCTTTTATCCATCTCTGTGCAATCTTCTTGCTGTATTTGTCTTTATGCATATTCCACATCTTTTCACATTCATCCCTTGAAAGAGTTACGCTTTCAGGCCATGGGGGAATGGAAAAACACCTTTCGACCATATCAGGCTTTAGACTGCAAATCAACCTACCATCTGCTGATTGGATCTCCCTAGTAGCCGGGTTGTAATGCTTAATGCAAGCGATTACAAACTCAAGGCTTTGAACTGATATAGGAATAGATGCTGCTGCGAGGAGTCCAGAATGACCCAGGTTCTTGATTGAAGTGTTGCCTGCTCTCTCCAAGGGATGTAGATCGAACACCGGCTTGACATGATGCAAGTCTGTCTCAGCTGTTTTGATGTAATCGTGAAAAAGTGCTGATTAGGACTTGAAAACATTAGGAGTGTACTCCATTTCAGAAAACTCGAAGAATGACTGTAAACTCGCCCTGGTTCAGACAAGTCTTGACAATTTCTATTTTTAGAAAATTGATTTTTTGTGCTTCAGCGGACAAATTACGAAATTTTGGGAATATGGGTTTTGTTGAATGGCGATACAAGACAACCCAGATCATCCGTTTTTTAAAATCTTGAATTTTGACTGAAAAAGCAGCAAACCCTAATTTCTTCAAATTTTTCTGAAAAAAGCTGGCATCTGGGTTTTGTTCAGAATATCATTAGAAATGAACCCAATTGATTGGATTTGCAAAACTTTGACGTTTGATTGAAAAAGCTGACCAACCCTAGGTTTTGGAAAAAAGAGCTGCGATAGAGTTTTCTTGAGAGAAGGCCCGATTGGAAGGACGGATGGTTGAAATTTGAATCTGCTTGGGGTTTTTCAGCGACATGCAAGATAAAAGCACTTACTGCAACTTGATGAAGTTCTTGAAAAATGCCCGGAAGATAGAACAAAATGACCAGGATGGCCCGAAAAATTGAAAGCCTTGGCCTTCTGTTTGAAAAATTTGATCTTCTGGAACAAAAAGCTTGAAAGAACAAGGGTTTATGCTTGCTGGTCTGAAAAATCTGATGTAAAACCAGCAACTATGGATTCTTGAATCACAACAATTCTTCAAACTTGCTGCTCCAACTTTCTCCTCTGGATGCTACCTGCAAAAATAATGAAAAATACATTGAAAAGAGGTGTTAAATAGACTTAGGTTCTGATTTAGGTTTTGCTTTTTTTTTCTGCTTTTATTTCAAAACCCTAAATCTCAGCCTCTCAGTTTTGGACGCCATCCTCTTCCTTTGCAAATTTTGAAAATTCTGAAAACTTCCAAAAATCTTCTAAGGCATGGAAATTTGGGCGCCTTTCTCCAAGAGGGGCGCTCAACTTCACCAGACTTAGTCAAAATTTCCACTTTTTCAACTTTCCTCCATTTTGACATGCCACTTCGCCTCTGATTTCTCGTTGACTGATCGACCCGACAGGCGAGCTGAGTGGTTCACTGCGGAGCCTGACTGATTCTAAAAAGGACGTTTTGGAGACACCTCCTGCTAAAAACTTGATTTGGACCTCCGAATTCACGGGAGGCTTTTCCTTCTAGGGGCGCCCAACTTCTTCAGTGTTAGCCATTTTTCTAATTTCCAAGTTCTTCATTAACCTCTCTTCCACAGATGATCTTGTTAAATCTTGAGCTCCGGGCGTCGGATTGCTGAATGTTTGTGCTCATCGCGAAGCTGACGGAGAATGAAGAGGAGTCCTCTGGAGACACTTTTGTCAAAAAGTGGATTTTTACCCTTCAAAAGGTTGGGTGCCTATCTTGACTGGGGGCGCCCAGTTTACCAACACTTAGTTTATTTTTTTGATTTTTTCACTTTTGCTTTGAATTTCTCTTTTCACCTCTCATCGGACCCTCTGTTCAGCCCTTCGAATCTGATGACTGCGAGCTCCGTTTGTCGTGCTGAATAGCTCACCGGAAAGCCAGTTGAATTCTGAAGACATCCCGTTGTAACTTCGACTGCAAGTTCATCTGTTTGCACCCTTGAAAAGTTGGGCGCCTTTCTTCAACTAGGGCACCCAGTTTCTCCAGACTTAGAAAAATTCTCAATTCAATCTTCTTCAAGTTTCAGATCTTCATTTTATACCTTCTACTTTGACTTGAATTTGCTGGAGACTGGATCGTCGGATGCTCTGACGGGGATATCCATCGCGAAGCTGACTGAACACTGAACAACTTCCATTTGAGATCCAAACCCTAATTCACTCATCTGGTGACCTAAAAAGGTGGGCGCCTTTCTTCAACAGGGGCTCCCAAACTCAGCAGACTTAGAAAATTTTCATGACTTTTCACTTTCCTTCCTCGATCCTCGTGCATGTTCATCATTTTACCTTCTGCCGGAAGTTTGAATGCTAACATTGATGCCTGGCAGTCAGATGACCTCCATTGATGACCTCGGAACTCCAGATATGCTTCTGAAAAAGCTAAATAGACCCAGTAGGGCAAAACTGATTATTTTCAGATTCTGACTGCACCAGCCTGATACGGACACATTTTGAGCCAATCAAAATCAGTTCGGACCCTGTCGAACCAACTTTCTATTTTTAGAAAATTTTGCCAATATCCGTTTCAAAAGAAACCCAGAAAAACCCAGAAAACGTTACTATTTCGAGAAAATTTCTAAAAATAGCAGTTTTCCTAAAATTTAGGGATGAAAAACTGAGATTTGGGTTTTGTAGATTAAGCTACTCTTAGCAGACCCAGATCGTCAGAAATTGAAAATTTTGTGTTTTAACCCTCCATGCAAGACATGCACACCCAAATTTTGACCTTTTTGACTGTTTTGACAAGACTTTTACTCATTTCTTCAAAATGTCTAAGTGTAACAAAAATTTTAATTTTGGGGTACAACACTGTCATGATAGTATTTTGGCTTTTAACTGTTAAATAAAAAGAAAATTTTCTGGCCGAATCTGTTTTTGGGCAACCCGTTTGAGTTGTTACATCCACCATCCATTTACTAGTCACTTGCTCTAACTAAATTGCCATCAGTTGTCTCTGTATCCACAACTGCAGCTTGCCTTGTGGTAGAAACATAGATTTATACACACAATGTGACTTAATTGTGTTGTACCCCAAATAAATTTTTTGGCATTCTGTGTAAATTGAGCTAAATCTTGTTAAAATGCCATGAAAGGTCTGTTTTAGGTCAAACCAATCATAGAATCTTGGTGGGTTTCTGTCAAGGAACACGTGTGCAAAATTCTGAAAATTTGAAAATTAGGGTTTTTGCCCCTATTTTTAGGGAAAACCCCCGAAAATAGGACCTTCCCAGAAATAATTGAAAATGATTTTGATAGGGTTAAAAGGCTTCACGATTACATTGGTCAAGTCAGAATCATCAAAAGACATGTTCTACTCTGGTGGGTCTATTTCTATTTTTCAGGAACAAAGTTAGAACCTCCGCAGCCATTAATGGCAGATTGGCCAGTACCAGGTGCTGAAAGCTAAGATTCAAAAGCTTCAATGACACAACCATGGCGGAAAAGGTCAAAAATGATGCTGTTTGATGAAGGAGATTCCTGAAAGTGAAAAAGGTCAAAATTTGACTAACTCTGGAAACGTTACGAAGGAGAAAACTCAAAAAGCTGAAAAGAGCCTTTTTCAAGCAGGGGCGCCCATGATCTTTGAGGGTCAAATGCAGTCAGTATGATCATCCAAAGCAGTCATTCTTGACGTTTGAGTGCTGGCTTGACAGTGAAACAAACATCCAGATCATCCGATGAATAGATCACTAGCAACTGGCGGCCAAACAAAAAGCGATTAAAGAAATGTCGAGAAACCGATTCGCGGCAAAGTTCTAAGGAAAAAACCTTTCAAAGAAACCTTCTTTCTTGACCTCGGATGCTAATAAATGATAAAAAGGCTTCCCTAGGGGTAACCTTCACCGACCCAAATGGATCACCGGAGCCTGTACCAAAGCATCAACATCACGGCCGGAGACATTCAGGATAATCGGATCAAAGTAGGCGCTTTTAGGATGAAGAGATAATCATTAAAAGGTAAAAGCGCCCTTTTCAAGGAGGGGCGCCCTTGAATAAAGGAACCCTAAATTGAGATCCAAGTTTTCTGAAGTCAGTCATTTTTGGCGGAACAGAGCTGGGTACCTGATGAGACATCAAGCAAAATCATCTGACTCTCCGATCAACGAGAAATCCAGATCAAAGCACGAGAGGTCATTTCAAAAGGCTGAAGAACGAAGATCAAAATTTCACTAAGGCATTAGCAAAAGCGCCTTTTCTTGGGAAAGGCGCCCATTCTGTTGAAGCCCTAAACTCAGCTTTTTATCATCATCTCTCCCAGGCACTTCTCTTCAGTTTGGATCCAGCTCCGCAGTGAATGTGTCTGTGACGTCTCAGGATCAACAGACAACGCTAGATTCAGGATCAAACAGAGGGTTTTCAGGAGAAAAATACTTAAAAAGCTTGCAAGAAGCCAAAAGGGACGCCCAAAAGAAGTCAAAGGTCATTTGTTGACTAAAGTCAAAAGCTTTTGAGTTAAAGTTGGCTAAAACGCTCCACGATTGGTGGAAATCACCTTTTTAACTTTAGATCAAGCCAAAATCACCTTTTGAGCTTGAGTCAGGTCCCCAAATTTGTGGATCTGAAGCTTAAACATATATATTCAAGGAGAAGGCATCCCATTTCATTATTTCATTGCAGGTTGAAAGATAAAAACAGCCACAAGCTCTCAAGGACGCCATTGAAGATCTGAAGGAGGTTTTCATCCGTTCTTCATTTTTCTTGCAGATCTGAAGCAGGAAAGGATTGCTATTTTGAGGATTGGACCAGAGATAGATTTTTTTTCAGGGAATCAGATAAAACTTCCTATCCATCTTCTGTCTTTTTCCTCTCTTCTTATCTTAGGTTTTCTTGCATCTGACAGAGAAATCAACAGGCTACATTAGATTAGATCTACTGGGTAGATTCAGCATTATTTTCCAGAGAAACCCATCTCGACAAATTTTCCAAAATCAGCAAACTTGCTGCCCCTATTTTTGGGGGTTTTTCCGAAAAAGTTTCAGAATCCAAATTCTGAGGAACTGGGTTTGTTCAGCATTGAAGCACGAACAAAACCCATGTGCCAGATTTTTTCCGGAAAAATACTTCTCGGCAGGGCGCTATTTTTAAGGGTTTCCGAAAATCATCTAAACTAGGTCAAGCTTACAGTCAATCTTTAAGTTTTTCAGGATGCAGTACTCTCAGGTACAGTACGAGACCAAGACGGTCTTACTCCATGATTTCAGGATGCAGTACTCCCAGGTGCAATACGAGACCAAGACGGTCTTACTCCATGATTACCTGAAAACAGTTGACACAAATTTACACCAAGTAAATCCAGTGGTCGATTTGGAGCAGCTAGAAGGCATGAATCAAATCACATTGCAGAATATTGAAGAATCCGGATTGCTGCAAGCCGCATCAATTCCCATCACACTACAAAGCGTAGAACTTGTAATTGCTTGTATCAAGCATTACAACCCTACCACCAGAGAAATCAGAGCAGCAGATGGAAGAATTGTTTGCAGTTTAAAGCCTCAGGATATCGAAAGGTGTTTTGATATTCCATCATGTCCTAACAGCAAAGTCATATCAGTGACGGAATGTGAGAAAGCATTTGAGACAGCCAAGGACAAATGTCAGAAGGTTATGGCTGAAAAATGGCTAAAAGTGACAAGGGCAAGCTTGCCTAAGTTGTTGGGACGAGGAGAATGTAAAGATGAGTACGCAGTGTTAATCACTCTACTCAATAGAATCACTGGAGAAGAAGATGGTCGTCAATTCCAGCCATGGATGTACTATGTCATCGCTAAAATCATTGGCAGGAGGGAATATTACGATTGGGCCACTTTGATCAGTGACACACTCCACCGACAAATCACTGGGTATCTGGAAGCTCATAGGTTCCACATGTGCTCCTACCTGGTATACTTGATAGCCTTCCAAGGCGATTTCAGGTTATTGAACAATGTGGGAACCTTAGGTGTGCAGAAGGTTCACGAACATTTCACACGTCTTGAGTTTACTCAAGCGGAAAGACACTTCAAGAAAACAAGTGATCTTTTTACTATGCACACAGTACGTGAGCTTAACCATGAGATGCACGTGCGTATTTCACAGACAGCCAGAGAGGCAATGGCGGATTGGGCAGATTGGTTCATCCAATTTCCCACTTTCTCCTACATATGCGTGTATGGCTACATTGGCCACCCCGCCATGCTACCAAGACACCCTTCGGATAGGGTAGTCTTCATGGAGTTCCTGAGACAGTTGTCCGAGGTTCATATCCACTTGCGCTTGAAGAGGAAGACAGCTGTTAACTTTCCCGTTGAAATGGGACTATATAGATGTGGATTCGCGACAGATGCAAAGATGATGGGTCAAGAAACAGCGAGGTTTAACCTCAAGTATCTCATTAATAGATCCTATGATCCCAGAGGACTCTATGCAGCACACCTCGAGCAACACTCGTCACATAAGTCTTCTATGGAAGATTATTGGGTGAATTGTAAAGACGAGTATGAAGTGCGAAGAAGGAACTACAGCAGATTCAGACTCCCACAAATTGCTGTTTTCA